>JAYMTP010002598.1:0-19212 GCA_036897365.1 Geranium brycei
GAGCTCGTATGAGAGAATTATGTCATTTGAAAGTTTCAATAATTTTTTAAATATAGGGGTATTTTCGTCATTTTCAAAAAAGTTAACGTAATTTTCAAAAAAAGTTAACAGAGTTGGGCTAAGTGGGACTTTAGTAAACCTAAAGGGGCTCACAGTTAGCATTTATATTTCGGGAGAGATAAGTGAGACTTCTGAAAATCTAGGAGTATTTATGTGGAATTTTCCCTAATTATTATTATCTTATTATAATAAAAATAAATGAATTAGAGACTACTTGAAATTTTTAAATAAGGAAACATATTTTAGAGAGGGCTATTGGAGTTAAGAGTGCTCAAACAAAAATGATTATATGAGGTAATCATTTATATGAGATACATGGTCGCCAAGATTTGCTTACAATCTGAATTATTGTTTTGGGTAGTTTGAGGTTTTTTTATCATTGCAAAGAATAAATTGAGGTTTCCTCTTTGTCCTTTGGTAATGGTTTTTCTCCTACAAAATTATAATGAAGAAAAATTGAAATATGTATGTGTTATTTTATGTTGATTATTAAAAGGTTTGAAGTTGGGTTGCTCAGTTTTGGCCAAAAATCATTGTCAAAAATAGAAGGCCCAATAGAAATCGGTTAATGAACCAAATTGGTCCGACCAGTCGGTAAAACCAAACTGCCAAGCTTTAGTAGTTTTGGTAATGATTCATTCCCAAACCGATGACCTTCAGGTTGGTTCGATTTTAATGGGTCGGTTTCGGGGACCGGCCCGTAAACGTCCCTGATGGAAGTGAAAGCTGTAAATTAAGAATTATTTTATAAGGATGCACCCCTTGACAAATGGTCTCTTAGATACAAATAGAAGAATATATTACATATATTGGATGTAAATAATTAATGGTTCAAATTCTCCATTAATTCCATGAATTAATTAAATTAATGATAAATCATAAGGGTAACACCGTCATTCCATACATGATAGATAGATAGATAGATTCGTAAAAAAAAACCCTTGCCATTACCCATTCACCCCTCTTATCTTCTTCGTCGAATGAAACATCTCCCACCGCGCCTCCCTGTTGTCGCACCTCGCCTCCACACTGCGCTCTCTGCTCTCTCACCTCCGCGCTCCCACCACATCAGTCGTAGCCCAAGGAATCACCTCAACTACGGCCATTCAGATCTACACGGCGACGCGATAACCCACTTCAACCGCAATGATTTAGAGCTATCTTTTGAACCCCTATTACACTTATGAAGATCCGCTATTGCAAATGATATCATAGTCACGACCGGGTTTATGGAATGTGTGGAGATAATGTATGGTGATGATCTTGACCTCCAAAATACTTTGATGAATGAAGAATCTGCAAAAATATTTGAACAAGGAGGGTATGTTTGGTAAAATTCATGCTTTGAAGGGATGTTATAAAGATAAAACAAATTTTAATACGGGTAAGAAACTTTATTGCCATTACTACAATTTATTTATTTCATTTAATTTTGCAAATATTATTGGTTTAATATGTTTTATAGTTGGTTGGTGAAATGTATACGGAAATCAAGTTCTAAATTTACAAAGATTTGTTAAAAGGGTGCTTAGTTTGATAACAAGCTCGTCCGGTTGTGAAAGGGCTTGGAGCACTTTTGAGGGGGTAAGTATGTCATTAATTATAACGTACTTGATACATACTATTTATAATTAACATTAATATATGTTTTTTATTATGAACTTAGATCCATATGAAAAAAATATATAATTGATATTGAAAAGTTGAACAATTTAGTCTATGTTCAATTCAATGCAAAGCTTTTGAACAAGGGGAGAAGACGATTACAAGGACAAGTGGATGTTGTTCTTTCTGATGAAGCCACTAATGCACAAGATTGGATTGTTGACGGTAGAGATGAAACTGTCTTGTTCGACGAACAAATTTGACAACTTGAAGAAGATTTTGTTTCGGATGATGAAGAAGAAAATACAAATTATAAATTTGAGGAGGAAAATGATCAAGTAATTGAAAATTAAGGAGAAGAAATACTCTTAGATTATTTGACACTTTTGAATTCTGAGACTATGTGGTTGATCAATATTCTGATTATTGAAATATGTGGTTATAGAATTATGAGATTGTTGACACTTTTAAATTTTGAGATTATGTGGTTGTTGAACTTGAAACTTAGTTGTTGAATTTTGATTCTCTGCCTTGTTAAAGTTTGTGTTGTTGTAATTTTACGCTTACTTATTATTTACTGTGGTTGTTGATTTTTTATATAGTATAATTGGAGCGCCGATAGCGCCGGCCCACCACCAGCTCATGTATGCGGAGATGTGAAAACAGAGTATATCTGAGGGTGGGAGGAGTTTTGAGGAAATTGAAATTATTTAACGTTAGGAATAAATATTTTCTATTGTATATATATTTGACACGCAGAATTGTTTGTATTATTACGTGGCAACAAGCAGTAAAAACCGGCCGACATAAGAAGATTTTTAGGATATATATGAGCGGACTAGTGTTTTTTCTGTTTTCTACCTCTGCTACTTATTAGTCAGATAATAGTCACTAGGAATCATCCAACACTAAAAGCCAAGATGTCTGGGTGTTAACTTTCTAGTGATTATTCAAACACAATTTTTATACTTTTACCCCGTATGTAACCATATGCAAAATATGGACGCAAAAAATAAATTAAATGGACCATACGCAAGATGATGAACCCGTACAAGGCCCAATCACAAGAAGATGAACATTGACAAGGTGATTAGTAGTTGGGCCCCAAACTAAGACTGAGGTGTTTTTTCTTCAAAAGTTGCTTTGTATTATAAAATGGTAATTTTTGCTATATCCACCTAATTCATTAACCATAAATATTATATTAACCAAAATCTAAACAGATGCATGATTTGTTTTTTTTTCTTTTTGACACCAAAGAGAAACAATTCTTATTAGAGCAAGTAAGTATTAATACAATTTGGTAATCATACTGGACCAGAACTCCAGCTGAGGATGACTGATTTAAACTAATGACATTTTTTTGAGGCAAAGTTAATGACATTAGTTCATACAAAATTAATTAATTTAGACAAATCAAAACAAGATGGACCATAGTCACCATACTCTTACTTTTACCCCATTGCTAAATATAAATAATGGCATAAATACTGGTAAACTTAAATTATTGAATACAATTATTTGCAAAACATTAATTAAATTAATCAAAGGGTAAATTGCAAAAGTCTCTTTATAATTATGTATTTTTGCATACTCTTCATTTACTGTATTTTTGCAAAATTTTCCTTTTAATCATGTTCATTTTTGTAAAAACTCTCTCTTACTTATGTTTATTTTTGCACCGTTTATGCAAATCCGTGAAAATTAATAAAAGTGTCATTTGTATGTTAACTCAAACGTGCTTAGGGTGGCCACTTTGGCAACGAAACCGGAAATCGAATTCGAACCGAATTGGAACCGGGACTGAAGAACCGGGAACAGCGAGTAACAGTTCCGATCCTGGTTCTTAAAATGGAGAACCGATGAGTCCAGTTCGGTCCAATTCTTCCAGTTCTTGACCCATGTCCACCCCTAAACGTGCTAACTCAAACATTCAACACTTAAGAGATACTTCCGTTAATTTTCACGGATTTGCACAGACAGTGCAAATTTGAACATGAATGATGGAGAGTTTTTACAAAAATAAGGTAGAGTTTGTGCAAAAAAACAATTATAATGAAACTTTTTTCAACTTTCACTTCATTAAATTTTCATAAACACAATTCAAACCAGTTTATTTATTTTATTCATGTGAAATTTGAGTGAAGTGTCTGGAGCTCTCTAAGTTAAGGCACAATCTTGTAAGCTTTCATCTTGTGAATCCAACGAGACAGCGATTTGGTGGAGTTCCTGAATCCCAAAAACCCATGCTCCTTCCTTTTATTGACACTGTCAATCACAGGCTCCATTCCAAGTATCGCATCCGCAAACCACCACACCCCTATCTCCTTCAACTTCGTCTCCTCTAGCTGATTCTCCTTCACAATCTCTTCCCAAATCGGCTCTTTTCCCTTCATCATCTCCTCCAAACTCAGGCCTTCCCTCTCAAACCCATACTCCTCGATCTCGAATCCCTCAGCCAGCTCCCTCCACAGATGCTTCCACCTGAACACATCCCCATTATTCACATTAAATGCTTCGTTCCTCGCGTTTGGGTCCAGCGCCGCCCAGATGTGCTGCTCCGCTATGAGATCAGCATCCGCCGCCACTGAGTACCCTTCCCACGCCGCCCTACTCCCCGGGAACTTCAGCGGGGCCCCCTCGTGCTTGCATATCGCTGCGTATGCGCACAACGCCCCCACGATGTTCATCATGCTGTGCGGCGAGAACCCAAAGATGGTGTTAGGCCGGTGCACGCTCCACGTCAACCCCTCCTTCTGCTTCGCCTCCTCCAACAATAGGTCATCCTGGTCGCAATATTTTAAAATACGTTAGGCGCTAATCAAGTTGTCCGATCGAAAGAGTATTTTAGGACTAATAATGGATTGGTAGTAGATTAATTAGAAAATAGATCGAATTTAAAAATTAATCGATAATTAACAGAAGATTAATTGAGACTAGTCGAGAATTAGTTAGGCACTACCTGGTCATAATAGAAGTTGGGGACGCTGAGCCTCGGGAGCTCCTCCGTGAACGGCGGCTCGTGGGGCCGGGTGATCTCGCTCCACGACTCAAACGGCCCCACGTAGTGCTTTGTGCCAGTCTGGAGGCTCACGTGGCGGAGTCCGGGTGCGTTGGGGATCACGGAGCGGAGCACGTTGCGGAGCATGGCGGTGTTGGCCTCCCGGTTCTGGGCCTCGGTGGGCCTCATGGCCCACGACACGTAGAATATGTGGGTCACGTCCGTCAGTCGGGACAGCTTGAGTTGGGTGTCGTGTGGGTCCAACAAGTCGCACTGGATGTAATCGACGGAGGCGTTCCAATTGGGCCTGGGCCGGCGGGCGACGCCGTACACCTTCCATGGGCCGCCGGGGGTGTCGGGGAGTCTCAGGATTTCGGCTAGGCTGTTTCCGACAATTCCGGTCACGCCGATCACGAGGGCCACACTTGCCTGCCAAAATTAAGGAAAATAAGTTATATAGTTGTTAAAATTAGTAAAGCATAAGTAACTGATCATTATTGATGGTAATTACATTTGCAGTGCTAATATTGGATCCATGGCACCATGACCAGCTCATTTCGGTATAGACAATGAGAGAGGGAGAGGTAATTGAAAGATTAAGAGTGAGAAAATTGATGAAAGAAAAAGGGGCTATTTAAGAGGAACTAAATATTTGGAGTAGTTGGGTTCAATTTTAGTTTTTGCTCTGCCTTGTTTGATGTTTCTACCACTTGATTCCCTCAGCAATGACATATTTTACGACTAGCGATCTCTTCTTTTTTTTACTTCCGGAAGGCTCTATCGAAGTTGAAAGAAGTTGGATTGAGGGTGATAAACGTTGACTCTTTAATCATAGATATTTACGTGGAGGGGTTTAAGTTTAGAAGATTATTCGGGCATCATGCCAACAAAATTATGAAAAACAGTATTGACATCCAATTGCTATAGAAAATGTTATTGAAATTATAAAACAAGAAATTATAAGTTGAGATTGAATTTAGTATATTACTGATTTACTGTATTGAAGTATTTTTAAAAAAAACTACATCATTCCTATTCTATCCATAAAACATTCCTTGATGCCGTAAAGTACTGTGTAGATGAGCATCATTACAACAATTATTATTGAAACATAATAAAATCCTTTATCAAATAAAAAGATTAAGAGAATAAGAGGTGAGAGTTTTGTGTACACAAAGATATGGGCTTGCCGAGGAACAAGTAATATATGGCTTGCGGTTTAGAGAGTTCACAATGACAATATAGCTTTTCCGTGAACAAGGCACCAAGGAAATATGCAAATTCATTGCCATCAATTTACAAAGTTGGATATTTTGAGACAGAATCCAAGCTTTTTCGTGAAAAATGAAACATCCTTGCCTCAACAATGTATTGTACCTTCTAATTTGTACCAAGACTACTATCCCTATCCATAGGATGATTAGCCTCAAGTCTCAACCCTTCCCTAAGCAAAACTATTGACATTGCTTTCCTGAGGCCTTCCTATGGAAGCAACCTTGGATCGATGCGCTGCAGCGGCCACAATGGTCTTTAACCTTGGACCATGAGGGAGCTCGCAGGTTTCACTGACAGAACCCGATCTTAGTTCCGCAGGAGGGATGAAACAGTCCATTGACAGCCCTGGTACGTTGAACGCCACTTCCTCTATTGTCCACGCCTCTTCCATTCTGGTCCTTGTGTGGCTCATTGCTGTTTCCCCAAACCTGAAAAGGGTTACTACAGAACGCCCCGAGTGAGCAATCATAATTCCCTCAACGGGTTTATAATCATTGAGATATGAATTTATTGTTGTCTCCCAGTACACTGCTTCGCCTCCGTTGTTCTGGATGCGCGTCAAGTGGGAGTCTTCCAAATGTACAAGAAGTCCGGTTCTCTGGCTGAAGTAGCCAAATAGGACATGCCTGATGATTTCAGCCGGCCCTTCACTTCTGGCCTTCAAAGTCACGGGATCTGCACAAAGCTTGAGAATGAAACAATCTTCCCCGTTGACCTGCTTCTCCCCAATGCATCTCGCATTTGTGAACATTCTTGCAGTCGTTCCAGGGTCAAGTCCCTGGAAAAGAAAAGGAACAAGTGTGGAATCAACACAGCAGTAAAAAGATGATTTTAAGGGCAGAACCTATAACAGGCACATTACAAATGAAGAGTGGCTTTACCTGTAGTGCACGACGTAAGGGTCTAACAGGCCCTTTTGCAGTGTGAGCACCAAGCCACGGTGTATGCCTCCAAACGAGCTTTCCATTACAGCCTGCATGAACCTTGTTGCCACCAAGCGCAAGTTCCACATACCACATGTCTGGATTCATCTGCCACAGGACAAACCCACCGGACTCAGCAGCTTTTGAAGATTGTGTGGTCCTTGAGACCTTAGAGGTTGCTTCAAACTCAGAAGCTATCATCCTCACTTTACCCATGGCATAAGCATTATGGATAGAGTTCTGAAGCCTTTGCCCTCCAGATGCCGCTGTATACTGCTGCAATATATACTGAGCAGATGAACTTTCCTGCAAGAATATGATCGAGGGTTTAGTTGATGGAGATATAAGGAACCCATCATATATATTAACACAATGAAACTAAACAAACCATATCCAGTATTGGCAGAAGTTACCATGAAGCAGAAATAAGAAAAGAAACACAGGTCTAAGCAGCTGATCCAGCCATTATTAACATGAACCACTTCTTTTTTCTTAGTGTGAATCACTACACAGATTCTCAAAAGAACAAAATATATATGATAAATTGAAAGAAGTGATTTTTTGAGTTTAGATCACACCTTAACCATGTAAGGCTGTAAACAAGAACATCACAGTTTACCAAATGAACATGACAAGTATTAATGCTACTTAAACACCATAAAAAGTGAAAACAAAAACATGACAAATGAAGTGTAATGAGTTGGGGAAATATACAATGGGAGTGTCCTTGATGCTGAGATGAGGGAAAGGGTCGAGAGTGTTAACGTGCACAGGAGCGAGCGGCGCACCCAATACGCCGAGCAGAATCCTCAGATCCGACCTCTTGAAAGTGGAAGACGCAACCGACGGTGCCCTGCAGAGCTGGCCCCTCATCCAGTGGCCCCACTTGCCGCCGTCCGTCCTCTCCGGATCAGGGCCCTCCATCAACGGTGACAGACCCTCCGACGGCTTCAAGTTCCCCGGTCTCGAAACCAGGAGCTCCAGTTGGTGCCGGCGGACCAAGCCGGACATGGGCGACGAGCTCCTGGCCCTCGACCTCGACCTCGACCTCGCTGGATAAAGCCCCCTCACCACCTCCCCATTCAATGCCGACAAAAACCCTTGTTGCTTCCTCTCCATTGAGGAAATGAACAAGACCCAGCACAGAGAGACCTAGTTCACAAAGAAGGCAGGACCCAACAGAGAAAATGGCAAAAGCACCAAAATTTACAAAATCGGAAGAAGACCCAGTATAGAGAAGACGGCGGAGAGGTTGGGGACAAAATTAGAGCATTGAACGAAGAAAGGAAAGGGCAAAGAGAGGCATTGAGAACTAAGGAAAAGGAAAAGGTGGTGACGAAGACAGTGAGAAGGGGCAAGGGAATGGCGTTGAGGAGGAGGGGAAGGAGGTTAGGAATAGGGACACAAATAAATAAATAAGACTTTCCTCTCTCTCTCTCTCTCTCTCTCTCTCTCAGGGTCTCAATGGGTCATTGTTTATTTTTATTGATTATGTGAGCTCTCTCACTGAGACTGAGAGAAGAGGGATTGGAGAGGTAGAGAGAGAGTAGAGAATGTGTGTGGTGAGAGTGGGCGATAAGCCGATGACGGAGCATAGCCTGCAAAGAGGTTCGTCTCGTCACGGAAAGTGAAACGCCCACGTGGCTTGTCGTCACCCCATTTGGAGGTTGCACTTGGCGCCGTTAATAACGGTCATCTCTCTTCTAGGTCAAATTTAGCCATTTTCAATATTTATTATTTATATATTTTGTTTTGGATTCAGGGAAGGCAGCTCATAAAATATGCGTGGGTGGATGTTGAATTCATTAACTGTAATATTGATTTGATTGAAGTGAGAGCTAGCAAAAAAACTAACAAACAAAATTTCACTTAGCTCTCCCTGACTATAGAGTTGACTCTAACTCAATTCATTTTGATTAAATACACGTTTTCTGTTTTTCTTATGTTATTAAAAGTTCTACTTTAACATTTCCTTTTAAATTCTTTCAAAATTTTGTTAATTTTTTGCGAAAGGACCAAAATATCATTATATTAAAAAATAATAAATGATAAATGATTTTGAGTTTTTTTCAAATAGTTTTACAAAAAGTAATAAAAACAATATTTTAGTGTTGATTTTTAAAAAACAAGATTTTTTTACAAAAATAAAATTGATGTTTAAAAATCATTTATTATTTTTTAAAAAAAAATTAAAAATTTTACTACTAAACAAATATTATTATTTATTTATTAGAAAAAGAGTTCAGAATCATTTTTATTTTTTAACACAGGGGTATTTTCGTCATTTTCCAAAAAAATTAACAAGATTTTCAATAAAAATATTTAGCAGAAAAAAAATGTGGGCATAAAAATGTGTTTTTAGTTAAGGAGAGTTAAGTGATACTCGCGTATAGTTAGGGGGAGGTAAGTGAAATTTTTCCAAAAAATGCTCTTATAAGAATTATTTTTGCAATTTTCCAATTAAACTGAAGGTCTAATACCAATAAAAGGTACTTATTAATTAGTATTTTGGTAAAAGAATTCGAAATTTGAATTATAGAGATGCAAGGAAGGGCGAGGTTTGGTGGAGTGGTTGTCACTGTTGCAGGTGTGTCGATCAAAAGGGAGAGGTTATCATTGATGCTCGATGATAGATACTTGCGTCGAATTGGGATGGGAATGCGCTCATCTTTCACCATTTTCGTGTGCAATTTACCACTAGATATCACCAACTTTCGTTTGGAGAACCTCTTTTCGAGCTATGATGTAATCACAGGGGCAGATATTCCTACAAAATTAATCGACAGAACTCCCAAGCGCTCCGATCAGGTTACGAAGGTGCTGGGGCAGGAAGGGATAAGTGACGCCGGTGTCCGTTGCATGATAAAAACGAGTATGGAAAAATTGCGTCAATGTTGCGTAATTTCTATTCCACGGCAAGATTTGACGGCCAATCTCATCCTTTCTTGGAAATTGCTCAGGGGTGGGAGGGTTAGGAGATTCTTAATATGGTGGAAGAGCTTTTCTATTCTCGTTCTCGAAATGGGAGGCAAGGGACGATGTTAGAAGGAAAAATTGGGATCCACTAAACCCCTGTTTTTTGCATGTATAAATCAACTCATATCGCTGGGACGACTGCGATGGGTGGAGCTCGAAGGGCTACCGCTTTTGGCTTGGTAGTAGGATACGTTGGCGGATATTTTTTCCCTATTAGTGACCTTAGTGATGTGCCTTCTAGTATCTGTGGGTGGACAGGACTTTGATCGAGCTTTAACTTTTATTTATGTTGCGGACTGTGGTCGGTCGACTTGGGAGACATAAATTCTTTTCAAGGAATTCGTCTGCCAAGTTCGTACGATGGTGATTCCCAGCTCTTTGGTTCTGGAGGTGTTAGGGGCAACGGAATCTCTGCCGATCAAGGCCTCTCGGTTGACTGATGTTCTCCAGTTAGACCCAAAAATCTCCGATGAGGGGGTATCCTTACCAGCGTAACCGGTTATCGAGAAGGATGCTCTTATTTTACCAGGTCAAAGAAACGATATTGACGTAGGAGAAAATTTTACACCTTATGACTCTAGTGTTTTGCCCCGAGGTTTGTTATTAAGCTAATTGCTAAGCCCATTTCGGCGATCGAGGAAAAGTGCTCAAGCACTATTCAATCCCCCATATCTAAGACAAAGTCGTAAGTCTGGTCCGCTTATGCGAAAGAAATTTGGCCAGCTGTTTTGGACCCACTCCTTGTGAACAAGGGCTCTCTCCTTAAAGTTAATGGTTCAGACGCAAGTTACAGTAATCAAGACCGAGTTGCTCCCAATGTATCGACAAGTCGAACACAAACATAGGAGGAGCTTGTGTGGAAGTATGAAAAGTTGAAGGGGTGACATACAAAGGCCCGAAGGCGGAGATTTTTTGATGCTTAGAAAAAATTAAGAGAGAGAGGGGCATTCAATAGCGAAGGGACCATACTTGATGGGGCAATAACGTTCGTGACATGGAACGTTTGCGGTCTACAAGCTCTGGCCAAAGTCACTTACCGGAGACGACAATACGGAAACACATGTAGGATTTTGTTCTGATACAAGAAACAAAGTTAAGTTATATTGATACTAATTTTATTTTTTTCTTGTGGTTTCTCAAATGAATTCAAATTTATTTTTGCTTCAACTCTAGGTTGTTCTGGGGTTGTCTTTCAGTGTTGAAGAGTTTGGTGTTTTGATGTACCAGATAAGAGGTGCAAGATAATTTGATTTTTAGGTTTGGTTCTTGAATTCTCATAATTTGATTAATGCAGTCTGCAATATTTATGCTCCATCATCTTATCTTGAGTGGCGGGTTCTTTGGTTGAGTCTTAATTACTAGGCTGGTGGAGGAAAGTAATAGTCTAATTTTGCTTGGAGGTGATTTTAATACGGTGACATGATCATACATAATTAGATTTTGGGAGGATGTGTGGGTTAGGTCTACTTTCTTAGCCAACTTATACCCAAAATTGTATGCTCTAATGTTGGTTCTTAATTGATCAATTGCAGAGTGTTCTTAAGATGGTTGATGCAGGGGCATAAAGAAATTTAACCACATGTGCACAACACTTTTTAATTGTCGATTTTAAATTTCACAATCTCCATCTTTTAGAATAAGTGGCTTGTAACACAAGTAATTTAATTTCCTAGTCCTTAATTTCCTAATATCCTAGTTTCTAGTTTGATATTTTCTTTTCTAGTTCCTAGTTGTTACTTCCTAATTTCATGTATTTAAAGGGTTTTGTCTCTTGAAAAAAATCATATTTGAGTGAATAAAAATTAGAGTTTTGTGCTTAGACTTTGTCTTATTTTACTTATCACCTTATGCCGAGGGACCTAGGTGTGGCCTAAAAAACCTTATCTTAGCCTATACACGGCTAAGTGGCGGTTAAACTTTATCTTAACCTACACCCGGCTAAGTGGCGGTTCTATTCCTCGAAACCCTACATCATTCTCTATCCATCCCTTATTTTTCCTACACTTTTCAATCGAAATCTTCAAACTCAAAAAACTACAAAAA
The DNA here is from genome assembly GCA_036897365.1 of Geranium brycei. Taxonomy (NCBI): domain Eukaryota; kingdom Viridiplantae; phylum Streptophyta; class Magnoliopsida; order Geraniales; family Geraniaceae; genus Geranium; species Geranium brycei. Next base: position 11,884 of record JAYMTP010002598.1, read on the forward strand.
TATATTCAAATTCATCTCGTTCTGCTTATTTTCGTAGCCATCCCCGCATCGAGTGGTATCATAGCTCTGTTTGATGGCCGTTAGTAAATCTACATGCGTTACTAATGGTGGGGAAGATGACAATAAGTCATTGTCTAATGAACATAGGTGTATAGATTATCTCGAACTACAAGTGCAAAAACTTCTAGAGCGAGTTAATGATTCCAAAAAAGTTAATCATGTGAATAGTAACGCGAGTGGATCACGCCAAGATCAAATCTATGATCTCGAAGAGGATTTCATGCAACAAAAGAAGTTTCAAGCCCATACCTAATCAAATAGGGGTGTGACAAGGAGGTTCGATGAACGTTACCAGTCTAGAGAATATCAAACCCGTTATAAAGATCGTGACTTATATGAGAGAAGGCTGCATAAAGAATATTTCGGCTACACTAACATGACAAAGTTAAGAACCCAAAGTTTGAAGGCCGCATGAAAGAAGATGAATTCCTAGAATGGTTAAACACCGTGGAAAGGGTGTGACAAGGGTGTAAATTTGAGAAAACACGCTTCACATTGGCGAGAAAACCTCAAAATATAACGAGAAAGAAAGGGACGTATCAAGATAGTCACATGAGATAAGATGAGAAAAGAGTTAAAGAGAAAATATTTGTCATCTACCTACAGACAAGAGGTGTATCTCGAACTTCAAAAGTTCAGGCAAGGAAGCTTGTTCATAGAAGAGTATGCAACTAAATTTTAGACTAGTGATGAGAGCTGAATTAATAGAAGCCGAGAAACATTCTAGCAATCGTTTCATTGATGGTCTAAATTTGGACATTACAAAGGTGGTCGATATGCAATTTTACTACACCCTGAATGATGTGATCAAGTATGCACTGAAGGTTGAAACTCAACACAAGCAAAGACGAATTGACACAACTAAAAGATTTATTGAAGCTAATAGTTATGTGGCAAAGGAACTAGATGAGAAAAATACAACTATCAGGTCAAACGTAGAAAGTGAAGTCTATGAGGTAAACCTTGAAAACTTTTCAAAGAATCTTCATTGTTTTAATCGCCAAGATTTAGGGAATGCTGCTTCTGAGTGTTCTAATCAAAGAGTGGTAGCACACGTGATAGATGAACATATACAAGATGAAGATAATGTGTTTAATGAGCAATATGTTGACCACATGATTTATTACAAGGCAAATAATGTCGTGTATACACATGTGGATCAAGGAGAATCTTTGATCGATCAAATAACTCTTGAACCAAGTTTGAAAACTGTGATTGAGGAGAATAGGTTGAAAGTCGTTGTGTTTCAAACCAAATGCACCCGCCTAGATCACACCGAAATCAATGTGTGATCAAAGAAGTGGCGATGACACAAGAAGATAATATTATTGAAGTCAATTATAAATCAGGAGATAGATTTTTGTCAATATTAAAAGGTAACGAGGAAGACACTTACGTTGTTCAAGAGGAGTTTCCAGTTGTATTGAGATCTATGAGCATCCAAGAACAAGAAGATCACGAAGAAAATGAACCACACACCTTTCAAACTAGATGTCACGCTCAAGATAAGGTAAGTAAATTCGTTGTTAAAGAAGAAAGTTTTACTGTTGTTGGTACTGCTACTTTAGTAAACAAAAAGGAGATGCCAACAATTAAACACTTTGAAACATATGTATTACACAAGCTCAATGATGATGTTGCGGTAAAAATAAAGGAGCTAACGGTTTTGTCAAGCTCTCATAATTATGAAGATCCATTTTTATTTGACATAAGTCAAAAGCGAGTTGGACAATTGTTGCAATTCGATCAAGGAGATAAGTATGATGAAATTGTCAACAAACACTCTCTTGTGCACGATGAAGAAAATTTTACTGTTTCCCATGTCATCGAAAAAATATTATGATGATCGTATGTTAATGAGAAAATATGAGAAATGGAAAGAAAAAAAAGTTATGAACCAAGTCAACTTCCATGCATATAACAAAGCATGAGACTATTTTTGAAAGAGAGTAGAGATATTGCTTTGTTAGTTACTCGGCTCTCGGGATTTAGGTGTAGACCTTGAATTGGTGATGCACTAGTTTGGTTTCATAATCAGGCTGAATTTTCGGTTCAGTGTGCGTGTGGACTTCTTCAGAGCTCGACAATTTTTTTTTTATTTTACTCGAAAACTTTCTCATATTCTTTTACACCAAATTCTAAATGAGATTCAATTTCACAACTTTCACTTCGAAAGTATTGATAAAATACCATTAAAGTATCATTTTGAAGAAAATCAAATATAGTTGACGGTGATTAATTATAAATTCTCTTAAATTAAAGGGAAAATTGCAAAAACTCTCCCTATAATTATGTTTTTTGCACAAACTCTCTCTTCATTGTATTTTTGCAAAAACTCTCCTTGACGCATGTTCATTTTTGCAAAAACTCTCCCTTACTCATGTTTATTTTTGCATTGTCTATGCAAATCCGTGAAAATTAATGGAAGTGTCACGTAAGTGTTAACTCAAACATGCTTAGAGGTGGACACTTAAGCAACAGAACCAGAGACCGAATCTGATCTGAAACCAGGACTAGAGAACCGGGAATCGTAAGTAACGGTTCCGGTTCTGGTTCTTAAAATGGAGACCCAAGGAGTCCGGTCAGGTCTAATTCTTGACCGGTTTAGTCTGGTTCTAGACCCACGCCCACCCATAAACGTGCTAACTCAAACGTCCAACACTTACGTGAAACTTCCGTTAATTTTCACGAATTTGAACGGATAGTGTAAATTTAAACATGAGTGAGGGAGAGTTTTTGCAAAAACACAGTGATAGAAGAGTTTGTGCAAAAAAAAAAATAATTATGAAGAGATTTTTTGCAACTCTTCCTAAATTCAATTAAGCTAACAAATCCAATGGGACTAAATGAAATGAAAGGCATTTGATGGTTTTGCAAATATTTTTTTTGAAAACCTATCCATTAACGTCACCAAAGCCAACAACTTTGAATTTCGGCAATTAGATTTGTTGATTACGTGAGTTTTTAATAAGACTAAAGAAGAATGCTAATAAATTTTACATTAAGATGATGCTGTAACATTGAATTGCAACCCACCAATTAGAGTTTCGTGAACTCAAGCATATGAGATCGCATTAATGAGATTGAACTTATCAAGAAGTCTAAGTCATATATGAAATAAACTAGAAACTATAAACATAGACCATTATTTTAATTCGTTATCTTATTCATATATATTTATAATAGATATTAAGATCATATTATTTTTAGGTACACAAACCAAGGGTTATGCTAGCTCCGTGTAAACGGGGTCCATGTTTTTATTTGTGCGGAATTGACTAATATGTATGACCGTTTGGTTAATTTTAAATAAACTATATTAATTAAATCATTAATAATTGAAATAAGTTTCTAGAATAATTACATGTATATATACATCTGATTATTTTTTATTTGCACTTAACTATATTTAACTATTAGTTGTGATTTTCCAATCACTTAACTTACATTTGTTGCAATATGGTCGACTTTTTTTACATGACCAAAATAACCCCCACTCATTCCTCTTCTCCTCCATCCTCACTCTCTTTCTTCAAGCTAGATCCGAAACCTCGCTTAAATTTTGGAAGGTTCCATCCAAATCGAAGGTCACGGTAAAGGATTGTATTGTAGATTATGTGTGATTATACATATATACGATTAGTAATCCAACAGTTCAACAAAAATTCAATGTAGTGAACGAGAAAAGGGTGAACTCATGTACTGACCTACTATTATTATCAATCACGTTATTTATTAATAATCTGAACCATAATAACAAGATAGTCATTTGCAAATAAGTTCTCTTTTAAAACATACAATAGCAATTAAAGATCCATGTGTATTTAATTGACTTAATGTGAATAATTGACTAGTTGGGTGAATTCCCTTTGCTTTTTTTTTTTGTATTCATCAATTAACAACGAAGAACTACATTTTTAATGAGAAAGCTACTTCACCATTGCACCCTAGATTGAACGCCAATTCTCATAGGTCATTAATATGTGTTTGGCACAGTCTCATGGGAATTAAACCAATTTCGAGAAAGAGGATCTTAACTAAAAGCAGTACTAAGAGGATCTCGTATGTTTGTTTGAAATGAATACTGGTTTTTGAATCTTTCTTGTGATATTTTGTCATGATCTTGTTTACATTTGAAGAGTTATAAAAAAACAACCTTAGAACATCTCGAAAAGGTGGAAAGTTTCTCTTATGAACCTACTACTACCATCTAGAACTACATTTTTTGTTCTTGTATAAATGAGATTTGCTTCATAGGTAGCTGTTGGAGAAGAATGGAACTTTTTTTTAAGATCTTGAGTGTGAATTGATAGAACGTGATGGATCTAGTAGAACCACGAAAATGACCGTGGTATAACTTCGTTGCCACGTGTTGCATGCTGAAACAAATTGCGTTCAGATCTTGAGCGATCCAACGATTGGTAGAATTTCGAACGTTCTACTAGGTTTGTATACAAGGAGAGAGAGAGAGAGAGAGAGAGAGAGAGAGAGAGAGAGATACTATTTGAACTTTAAGTACTTTTAGGACTGTTTTAGTCAATTTGACAACTTAAGGGACCTAAAATTGTGTTTATAATTAAAGAGAGTTAAGCAAAAATCAATTATATATAAAGGGAGGTAAGTGAGTTTTTCTCTTATAAAATAAGTAACACTAATAATTTTGCAATTTTAAGAGTTTTATATTTGAATATAATTAAGTGAAAAACAGTATATTTAAAATATAGCATATGACATTTTCCCTCATTTTGTTTATTCAATTGTCAAAGTTTAATTCTCCATATGATGAAATAAAATTCTCTTAAGAAATTGGAAATGGGAAGACAATGGCCAAAAACATGTTTTGGGAAGGTGGAAATAAAAGATTAGGTGGATGGGTGACCAAATAGGTAGGCTATCCAACAACCAATGATGAATTCAATTCAATGACATTATCTCATTGGGAATCTGCTTACGCATGCCACCCATGCCATATCTTTCTTTCCCCAAATGAAATGGGCCATTCCCCTTCACCGCAAATGGGCCACCCACAACAATACCAACTTTCCCTGGGCCTACTTTTCGGTTGTTTAATGGGCCCACTTCTCGAATTGCTAATGGTGACGTATGATAAATGCTTACCCAACTACCCAATTCGAGAATTTTCTTTGATCACACGGTCAAAACACTAAACTAACTAAGCAACCTTAAATTTCAACTAGATTGACACACCGATTAAAGACTTAATCGCTCTGGTCTCATAAGTTACTGTGTATATCAACTTATTGTAAGTTACTGTTCGTAAAAAAATAGTACACAAGTTATGAATGGAATTGTCCCACTCGTTTTGGTTTGATGAAATGCATTTTTTCAAAAAACTAGATTCACACTTAAAGAACTCAAAACAAGAAAAATGGCTCATTAAAATTATTAATAAGAAAAGAGCCAACATAAAGATGGAAGAAAATGAGTAAAGGGATAATGCATATGAGGATTTTCTCAGACAAATATCTTCTTTTTTTGTCAAGAAAGGTGAAATATTATTGATGAAAGAGAATCAAATTCATAAGGTGGAAAAGAGAGACTCAAAGGGAAGTACACTGAAATGAATTACACGAAAAAAGAAATTGAACCAAGAAATAAATCATGAGACGTTTTGAAGTGTCTTGACATGCTCAGTTTGAATCTCTTGGAAGGAGCGGGTGGCCTCTTCATCCATACTATTTGAAGTGAAACCTAGATGTTTTCAAAACGCCCAAGCTCTGGTGGCGCTTTCAATTGAAGTGTGGTCGGTTATGAAAATATCAGGCCTGATTGCATTGAGATTTGCTTTGGATTTTTCTTTTTTATGTCTACGATTATTGATGTAACAATTGAGAGAAGTGCTCCAACTGACTGAGTTGGACCCTTGGGGCTCAACAGCAGCATTAGAACAACCCAATCCAGAAATTGGGCCAACCGCAGTTGGCTCATTAATAGTTGGCCCATTAATAGGCTTGGAGTGAACCCTAGACTCCATCTCATTTAATATATCATTGGGAATCAACGCCACAGATTCACGAGGGTCTGCGTTCGGTGGATACGAAGCGTCTGCAGAAACATCCTCGGAAGGCGATCTAGCACAGGAGCCATGCGAAGGGTAGTCAAGTGAAAGGTCGTCGGAAAGCGGGGCATGGTCCGCCGGCGACAAAAACTTCCCATCCTCAGCACTGAAATCCGCGTCAGGCCCATTCTCGGCACTAGAATCCGAGTTGACCCCAGAATCGACCCTAGAAGAGGTCAACGACATCGAGAACGGCAACGGCGTATCCTTGAAAAGGCATTCGGTTCCAATAAGGAGATTGGCACAACACCTAAACTAACTCCAACAATCCACACCTTGAAACTCTTCTCCATAACCGTGATGGAAGCCAACATCTCAATTTGGTACAAAGAATCAGTAAGTACGATAGCCAGGGCTCTATCAAAACGATGGCCAGAAGTTTCATCCGAATGAATGAGGATAGTTTTGCCACCAGACCAGCAATGGCCAAAATGGATTTCACCGACCAACATATCAGAGGTAATCTTGATATTGATATCCATTGGAAGGTGTAATCAAAGAACCACCTATTGAATCTTGACCATTTTTCCTGCTTCGATTTAGTGAAAGATTCATGGGTGTTAAAAGCAATAAGGTGAGCTCGATTATTCAAAGAGGAAACCAAAGCATCTAACATGTTATCCTCCGCCATTTGGTTCAAGATAACTATGATGTCGGTATCGGAACATGGAATAGAAAAGACGCTGAAGTCAAGATTTCTTGTAATAGAAAAGTTGGGAGTACCTATACAATCAGAGATTGGATTTGAGCGTGCTAATGGAGGAGGAGCTTGGTCGCTATCTGTTACTGCTCGGAGATAGGGACGAGTCTGGATAGAGAGACACTGACATGAAGTTTCAGAAAGCTTAACACTGGAGTGAGGTGGATGCAAGGTTCTAAAAAATGCTAGGCGCTAATGGGGCGGACAACACCCCGGAAGGATTAGTCGGATTAGGCAGGGATTAATCAGATTTGTATTTTTTTATATTATTTTTAATATAAAAATGAATTGTGTTGTATAAAAACATTCGTCTGGACTCTAGGGTCACCTCGTTACCAAAAAATCACACGCTACTATTTTTTCATCCAACTTAACTTGATTTACTTTTTATTTTTTTAAAATACCTAAAATGACCCTCTCCCTATCTCCTTCTCCACTCCAATCAATCTTTGAACCAGTCCCAAACACTCGTTGCTCTCCAATTTTCAGG
>JAYMTP010002599.1:0-19211 GCA_036897365.1 Geranium brycei
TTGCTTGTTTGTAGGAGTTAGAATGTGGAGGGTATGGTAAGTTATAAATTGGATATATCTATGTCGTAGTCTCTTTACCAATGTTGTTTGAGTCGGTGGTGGATATTGACTTGGGATTGGACAGATGTGATATAAATATTGTATCAAAAGTGCAGATTATGATTCTAAAAATAATATTGAGTAGTTCTTACCAGTATAGCAGCCATCCCATATCTAAGTGAAAGATTTTTGGAACAATCAGGTGCTCTAACTCAGTTAATTTATGATCATATATCTTATTTTGCTATCAGGAAATGGTATGGGATCATTGGTGACACCAACATAGAGTCCATTTGTAATGGTGTTTCCTCTGCATGGATCTGGTATGGTTCTAATTCCCATTTTCTCATACATGGGAAAAATGCTTAAAAGTTCGGATACCCGTTTGTTAGACATTATATTTTCAAATTGGATCTTGCATCTGACATTGTATTGCAGTTGAGGCATCTTCTCCTGACAATTTTTATATCCTTGATCATTTACTGCTGCACTTATTTAGTCGTAAAATTTTGCAAGGTGCTAATATGCACTTTTGGGCAGTTTAACACTAAATTCATTCTTCTTTTAATTGATTCTTTAGCTTATGTGGTGTGGGACTAATCTCAAGCAAGTGAAGTATAGATATATGCATATATTTTCATAATTGTCTTTCCAATCATGTCAATCAAGTACCTTTGTGTTTAGATCTCTGAGCTCTAATTTACCCTTTGGCTCTCACATATTGTGATATTTTTGTTTATGAACTGTCTTGGGCCTATTTTAGTGGATAGTTGCATGTATATGCTGTTATGAAATACATCGTATAATTTTGTGGAAATTAGATTTACAAGAAGAGGAAGCCATGAATTTATCAATATTAGATTCTTTGTTACATCGTGGTTAATAATAAGCAACATATAAATTTCAAGTTATGAACTGATAGTAGTCCAGAAAATGGAAATTTTATTGCTTAGCTGGCTTGCGACTGTACTTTATTCCTTCAACTGAAAATGAAGTATACTAAACTCAACCAAAGTACACGAGGCTTGTCTAACCCTGCAAAATGAGTTTATTTTTGACAATTTGTTAATCTGCAAATTTATGTAACAGTCTACAGGTGGTGGTGGTAGGATTATCATGGCAAGTGATGGTGTTTGGGATGCTTTGAGCGCTAAAAGCAGCTTTTGACTGTTGTCGGGGGTTAGTGCCAAATCATAAGAGTAATTTTTTCTCTTCATTGAAACATAACATTGCCCCAGTATATAAACATACATATTAACTTTGAAAAAATTATTTTAGTTGGAATATATGAATACATTGTTGAAACTCATCATAATTAAGTGTAAGTTGAGCTTTAGTTTATTAAAATTTTATTTAACCATATAAAAATTATACAGTAATAAATAAAAACTAATGGGTAATTATAACTAATATTTAATAAAAAAAAGATTGATTTCAATTTAAACATTATTGTATGGGTTGTTCATGTTCAGTTTTTCGTACTGTTTAAGTAAGAATTAGACCGAATTAGGCCAAATAGTTCCTAATATACGACAATCATATTCAGAATATACGTTTAAAATGAGTACAAAGTTTGTTAAGATTTTATTTGATAATATAAATAATAATTAAATACTAATGAATAGTGATAAAATATTAAAATTTTAATAAACAAAGTTGATTTCAATTTGAACCTTAATTATCTGAGTTATCCACGCTCAGTTTTTCGAACAGTTTTAGTGGAGAAATACGGGTTAGTTATAATCGGTATAATAATCAAGTGATTTTTCAGTAATAGACGAACGGATATGTAATGTGATTAACTATAATTGAGCTTTTAAAATGTGGTATGAAATAAGATTTTGGACATCAAGGTCAGTTTCTATGAAAGTATATTAAAATTACTTTTAAATTAAATAAAAAATAATTTTTTCATTGCATATAAATCAGACTGAAAGTTTCCTTACATGACTTTGTTTTGTGAACATATATGCTGTATGTTAATAATAAAAATTGTTTTTAATTTAAAAAATATGATTTATTTAATCAACGGAAAGAATGTTACGTATCTAAGAATTATTATGTCAAATGCGATCCAGAATGTATTGAAACACCCTCTCTGGATTTCATTTCTACTTGACAGACTGCACATAAGAACCTAAACATGTTGCAGAGAGGGAAAAAAAATGATTTTATCTTCATTGGTATAAAACAAAATCTACACACAACATAGTTGTCAGTACAGACAAAGAAAAGTTCAAGAGCATGAGACAAAGTTGGGATCCTCTCTCCAATATTTCATAAAGTTGGTGTGGCATGATCACGACATGTATGATCAAGATTCAAGAATAATATTTTGTTCGAAAACAAATCGATCAATATAAAAAGAAAAACAAACACCAATGAGCTTATGAAATTACTGATCATATATAGCCAAGAACATTAACGAACAACATGGTGCCAGGAAGAAGAAGCGCAATCATTGTCACGACAACAGTTTCTATTCTTCTCCAACTACTTTCCGTAACCTCTTCTTCGTTGCATCAACCAATACTTTTCAATGCGACCTTGAGCCAAAATAATTATTACATCGGGATCAAAGCGGGTACGTACGAGGAATACATAGAGATTTGGAGGAACATAACATTGGTCGGCGACGATCACCGGAGTAACAAGAGCGGATATGGAACGCCTCAATCTGCTACTTTATTTAACTTAACTTTGGCTTTGCTCTTCATTGCTTCCTTCTCTTGTTCCTTTCTCTTCTTTTCTTATCTTTTCAAAGATTGAAATAACCATTTTTGTGTTTATTGATACCGTATATACATGTAATTACAATCATCTTTGTCCTTGATATAGGTGTTGGACAAAAGTATCTAAAGATGACAAAGTTAAAAATGTGTTTTAACTTGTGATTGGGTCAATTTGGGCCGTGATTTTGGAACGCTTAGACTCGACCTAGAATGATGTGAAACATGTTTACATAATTTATGATATGAGATATTTCTAACGGTATATCACGAGTTCTAAGCGGACAAGAGGTAAATGGGAAACTGAACCTCAAAGATAACCACTTGAAATGATGTTGTTGAGAAATTGAGAAGAATTGCTTCTCAAAAAGTTGTGCACTTCTGTTTCTTATAAGTTCCACGTTGGAAGTGGAAAAACTTTTCACAAGTAAGGCTCTCTCTTGCGTGCAGGGGGGTGCAAATAATTAGCCCAACGAGAGGGCTCCGGGCTTGAACTTGTGTGTGCACACGTCGTGCGGGACGCGAATGCTACAGAAAATTGGTGGGCCGAAAACCCGTCACACTTTTGCCTTGGTCCATAAGACTTCTCAACAAATTGTAATTGAAAAATATTTTATTTTCGATACAATGTAATTGGAAATAAATATTTCCGAATTACATGCTTTCTGGAAATATATTTTCGGAATAATTATTTTTTGGGAATACTATTTTCGAATATTTTATTCAGAAATAAGTGGTCAATTTATGCCATTGAAAATTGGAAAATTCTCTTACTTAAAAAAGAAAAAGAATTTTACTTGTTCCTCAAGAAAAGAAATTGGTAAGTCTTTCTTTCCTTTTCCCTTTAGGTTTCGATTTCCCTTGAGCCTATAAATATGTACCTTTGCTAGAGACAAAACACACAACGAAAATTTTTAACCGAGTTCTCTCTCTCTAGTTCGTCTTTCTCGATTATTCTCTGTAGCTCGGTTAGAGTTTGATCTCGTTCGTCGCTGTATCCTAGGAGTGAGTTGCCCATACGGGGCAATAATCGTCTTAAGAAAAGCGGTCTACCGTGCCTCGACGAAATCCTCTTCCATCGCGTTCATCCGTCAGATCCCGAATATCAAGTCAAGTAAATCTTATTGTATTTATGGTAATATTCAATAATAATAAAGCAGTATTATATTATGTTCGTCTTGTTCAATTGCTTTAATTATTGTATGCTTGAATGAATGATTCAATTGCTCAATTCACGTTTACGGACTAACCCCTATCTAACAATAGGTTAAAATTCATCAAATAATGTGATTTTTTGTAGATGGTAAAATACGATCGATTTAAAAGCTTGAATTGATAGTTTGAGGTCTTAAAATACTTTATGAGCTAACATACCCTTCATCAAAACTTGTTATGTATTATAAATAGTTTTGATCAAACAAACCACTCAATTCCTCTTGTTTGCTTCAAATGGTGCATGCACCGTTTGAAGCAAAATTCATTGATTGGAATCCTATTTCCATTTACTTTCATTTTTTGTTGTACGGAAATGCAGCTCGTCAGCGCCGGCCAACTAGTTTACAACAGCCCTCAAAGTGCAAGTGTAACTTCAAATAGAAAATTATGGCATATATTACTATAATATATGTATTTCAATTTAGGGTATCCAAATTTCGTCCCATAAAATAATTCCAAAACTATCATTAGCGGAATGTCAATCGGTTCCAATAAAGAGAGCCCCGCATAGGTGGAGTATTCATGGACGAACACTTCTAAGAATCTTCCAAAATTCAACGCCCGGGCTCATTATACAATTTAATGTTCAGTTGTGAATCATGATTCCCAAGCTCATTATATGATTTAATGCTCAGTTGTGCATCAAGATTCATGACTTTGTTTGACCACTACTTATCTATCATATTATCTCGTTTTAAGGGTTATTCCCTCAATGTATCAATGACAACTTTCTTTGGTATACATCTTGTGAGAGAGTCAATTAGATTTCTTTCGGAAATTTGTCTCCACCCACTGATGTGGACTCATGCATTTAGGGAATACGAAATTTGCTTTTGCAAACCTTTTTCCAACAGGTTCTCTTAAAAATTTGGAGGCACCGAAAATGCTTTATAAGCTAATTAGAATTGGGCATGGAATCAAATAATTTACAGAGAAGAGTTGGTAGTAATAGCATAATGATCCTCAGTAGCTGAAGAAGATGAGATCCTATCCACAGCAGAGAATACTTGTGTATTATGGTGTCCCATTCTTATTTCACTGTCAGTGGCAGTAGCAGAGGATGAAGTTTTGGACTGGGTATGATTTCGATGCTCTCTTATGGCTTTGAACCTCAAATCATCACCATAAGTTCTTGCTTCCGGGATTAGATCCGGAATCACGGAGCTTCCTTCAAGCATGCTCACTACTTCAGACATGCTAGGCCTCAGTGAAGGAGAGCCATTTGTGCATAACAGTGCTACTTTGATCGCTCTTTCCGCTTCTTCCTTGTTGAACTCTGACTGTAGGTTCTCATCCACCAGGTCTGACAAGTTTCCACTTTGCTGCAACTGACATGCCTGAAACCAAACACATTGTCCCGCTATCAGGTCACTGGTTCTAATATCCGTTTAGTCTTTGAACCCTTGAGTCTAGACCGTTGCGCCCGCATAGAGATTGGAACTAGCAGCAAATTGTATTAAGATTTGGGCTCGACTATACTATGATGAAGCAAGATGACTCAAGACCCACCCTTATGTAGAAGGGGGGCCAACATTGCCACTAAACTCCCACCGAGAGAGAGAGGCCCAACAGAGGTTGGGAAAGAGGTCCAACAGGAGTTGAAAATTAAGGCGAGATACCGCAACGTGACTCGAACACAGGTCCTTCGGATCCAAGTTCAAGTGCTTAACCAATTGGTCAAGCAAGCGTTGGTAAAGAGAAATATATCATAATTTAAAGGTGAAAGAATTACCCAGTCTAGAAGACAAGCAAAATTGTTGTTTGGGCCATAACTTGCATTGTGTCTCCCACTAACAATTTCCAATGCCACAATCCCAAAGCTGTAAACATCTGCCTTGTGAGTCAAGTAACCCCACAGTGCATACTCTGGAGCCATATATCCTCTGCATATCATCAAATTCTGTAACTTCAGAGCACTACATTTGAGGAACTAGTTTTAACCCGAATTAAATTATAATACAGACCCAGAGATCGAACTGCATTATTACTTACATTGTCCCAGCGATTCGGGTGCTGATATGAGTTTTACCTCCTTCGTCAAGCTTAGCCAGACCAAAGTCAGATATTTTAGGATTCAGGTCTTTATCAAGCAATATGTTGGTCCCTTTGATGTCTCTGTGAACAATTTTGAATCTTGATTCCTCGTGGAGAAACGCCAAACCTCTAGCTATCCCAACACAGATCTTGTGCCTTGTAGGCCAATCCAGTTTCAGACAATCTTTATCAGGCCCTGTAGTTTGTTCTCCAAGAAAATCATTAGAAATATGCACACTTGGCGCTTTAGTTAATTATTACTACCTGACAGAAAAATTCCAGATATGGCTTACCAAGCAAAGCACGGGTTAAGCTATTGTTTTCCAAGTATTCATATACAAGCAACAATTGATCCCCTTCTATACAGCACCCATAAAGCTTCACGAGATTTGGGTGGCTTAAACAAGAAATCATGGCTATCTCGTTCAAAAATTCACGATTTCCCTGACTTGATTTTGAGGAGAGCTGCTTCACTGCAATTACGGTACCATCAGATGATATACCCTGCATTATGTCATGTAGAAAGATATTCTTCAATGAGATAAAAATGGATAATATTTCAGCAACCAAAATTAGCTTCAATACCTTATAAACAGGTCCAAATCCACCTTCCCCAATCTTATTTGCAGGGTCAAAGTTTTGTGTGGCTACTTTGATTTGCTCTAATGTAAAATTTCCTGTTTGGTGGTGATCTAGATTTCTGAGATCATCTGCACCAGAAAGATAAAGAAGTATGGAGTGACCCAAGTTAGCATAAATGTGAAAGTTCTAACAAATAGTAATAGTACTACAGCATACAGCTATGGGTGAGTATAAATTACTACAACGAAACGACTATGAATATGATACAGTTCTAAAGTGAACTAATGAATCCATTTTGACCCATACCTTTCTTTGCCTTTGCTCTCATATTACATCTCCACCAAAGAATTCCAAATGCTATGATAACAAAAGATGACCCCACCACAGCTCCACCAACTATAATAGGTACAATGCTCTTCTTCCCATCTTCCGAGAGAGGTGTAAAGTCTGCCAAAACATCAATGACATATCATTTGCATATCATTATAAGCAGCAATCAAGGTAGTAGTAGTATTAATAGAAGATGAAGACTTGCGATTAACATACTTGGGTCAACAGAGATTGCTGATATAAGGGAACCATATGACCCCCATGCAGGTATTCTTGTTGTCCCTTTACCATTCCAATAAAAGCGTATCTCTATGATATTATTTGTAACACTTGCATTATATCGCTTTGTGAATGGTGTAAGAGCAGCAGGTGCCTCATCTCCTATATTAAAATCTTGCTCAACTAATATGTCCTGAAACAACAGTAACTTCGATTATATATTAGTGCACAAGAAGCAACCCACATATTGGAATCTTGACAGCAAAGTATAGTTCTAAGAGCCCAGATTGAGGTGAGGCATATGTATCTGTGGTATGTGATGAATCACCTGGATATAGATATCAAATATGCGCCTCCCAAGGCTATTAAAAGTCTTGTCATTTGTGAATTGTATCTCCGCAAAGTGCAGACTCACAGTATAACTTCCATTTTGTAAACAGTACCGATAGTATGTAAGAGATAGAGGAGAGAGGCGTGCAGTAGTATATAACTCAGGCAAGTTTGTTGATGGCAATGAATAAACATGACGAGTGTTGAGAACATCAAAGTCGTCCATAAAGTCTCCAGTGCTACTAAATCCCCATTTAGTATTATCATTACTTTCAAAGAATTTTGCAGCAACACCTTCAGCACCACCATCACCTACATATGTCTCTTCACCTCTACTTGTCTTATTTTTTACATCCTCTCCCCCGCAGTTAATGTACAGTGAATGCCAATCTACCAAATACATTAAGAAGTTAGCTTCTGAGAAGCCACTAGTATAATATGAAGACATTGCAGAAGCGAAAATGATATCCCCATCTCATATAGGTGAAATGGGTGGTAACATACCAACTTCTAGAATAAAATGGGTTATAGTGTGACACTATTTATTAAAGGGGGAATTCCAGTTCATTACGGTGTACTATGCGAGTATATATATATATATATAGGGGCGCATTCTGCTACAAACGGCTGTACAACGTCCGAACGTTCTACAGTCATTGGACCAGAGCGGATCTGAACGCGCGTTGACTCAGCGCGCGACACGTGGCAACAAGATTCTACAGCGTACACTTGAAGGTTCTACGGAGTCCATCATGTTCTACAATTTTGCACTACACACTCTACACGTTCGGATACTTCCCAGCCATTTGTAGCGGATTTCTTCTCTCTCTCTCTCTCTATCTTAAAAAGTTGAAAAATAATATATTTTGAATTTTTTAATCCAAGGGTATTTTAGACATTTAATAAAAATTGAAAGTCAACCGTACTTTTTCCATATGTTTTAATGGTGTTAGGGTACAATGATAACAAACAAAATTCGCCATAATGAATTGAAACAAAAAAGTACACCATATTGAATTGAAAAACTCTTATAGTACACCATAGTGAACTGGAATTACCCCTTTATTGAACACGTAACATTGCATTTTTATCACAAATTATTAGAATATAAGTAATTCATGCCATTGTGTATATCTTGATATATAAGTTCATTACTTATCAATTAATTCAATCATTTGCTAAACAAACTTGAAGATGGAAAATATAGAATTCATTGTAGAATATCAAGGTCAAAATGCAGCGGGTGCACTTACATCGAGGACATTTGAAATCTTCTTTGCATTGAAAATATCCATTTCTAGTATAAATCAAGCACAAAGATAATTAGTACAAGGAGTAGATACTAAATACGAATATTAAGATAGTTGAATATTATGGTAGTGAACTGTATATTTAAGTCTGACCAAACAAAAGAATTTATAGCATAACATGGAGAGAGCTTACAGGTTGTTTCCTAGTGCAGAACTTCTATACAAGTTTATATTGAAATCACTGGAGAGGACAAAGGTGAAACAAAATTTAAATATTCAGAGTCAAATTCAGTCACAAACCAGAAACAAAAGAGACACTGATGCTAATAATATGCTGACCTGTCCCGCCTACAAGCAAGCTGTGCAGGCCCTTGCCATGTAAAGTTATTATAGGAAAGATCACTGCTTGCAGATATGAAAAAATTACTAAATATGAAGAAAAGAAGTGCGGTATATTACAGGGGTAGATGTATCAATTAAGTGATATATCCATGAAGCAGAAGATAACTGAGCTTCCAAGATTTGGGAAAATGGTAAAGAGAACATACATATTTGCTCCTTTCTTCAAGAACAGGTCTGGTATATTTCCATTGAGCAAGTTGCCACTAAGGAAACTGATGAACAGCACAGCAGAACCTTAGTATGTCATGCAAATACTATAAGAAATAGCATCTTACGTTTAAATAGATTACAAGATTGATAATATCCAAGTATAAACTCACATAAACTGTAAAGTCCTTGCAACTGACGAGTTGGGCAGTTCACCCCTTAACTCATTAAAACTGATATCCCTGTCCAAAATGAGATGAGAAATAATATCTATATTCAGAACACAATAATATGTACATATTGACTTCATTAAATAGATCAGTAATCTGGCATCACCAGATGATCATACTGAAGTAAACAAAAAAACACACACGGTAATTCAAGAATACTTACAGAATCTCCAGGTTACTCATAGTCCAAATATATGCCGGAACCTCTCCAGAAATATTACAGTTTCTCAGCACCCTGCAATTCAAAAAGATAACCGTGCAAGATATGAGTTGGTGCAAAATGGATTGCCAGCATAAAGACTAGAGAACATAAGCAGGAAACACACAGAAAATTCATGTTTGCCATGTTTGAGAGGTCAGGAAAACTCTGACGTGGCCCATGAATGTCACTAATTCTTCTGTACATAACAAAAATTATACGTAGATCTTGACAGTTAGTACATTACAATAATATACATTGTATATAAGTAATTCTATATCAGAAAAAAATTTGAGAAAATTATTACTCACAAATCCAGTAAGTTTGTTAAAATAGAGATGAAAGATGGTATGGGTCCTTCAAGCCCACTTGCGTGCATTTGACTGCATTAATACAATTGGAAAAACAAAAAATATAAAGGCAAAAGCCAGATTACATGCATGCAATTCAGGTTTCAAACCTCCACTGCTCTTGGCCCTTTGGAAACTTGGGGAACTTACAGTCTCATTAGTTGCTTCCAGTTCTGAATATAATCCGGTATAGTTCCATTGAAGTTGTTATCATTTATCCTACTGCATGGCGCAAGAATGGTATCGAAGTTAAGACTTTTCTGAACTTTGCATATATTTTAGCTTCTAAATATTTTAAAAGCTCACAAGTCTGTAAGGTTTTTAAGCTCGGCAAGTTCCTCTGGCAAGTTTCCACCCAACTTATTAGAGGACAAAATCCTGCATTGACAAATCAAATACCGAGTAAATATTATCCCAACATAGATATGAGCAAGCCATGAAATGTCTTACAAAGTTTTCAAATTTGATAACTTTCCAAGCTGTTGAGGAACTGCTCCAGAGAATCGGTTTGCTTCAAGGTTCCTAATGAAAGTTATTTAGTGAGACAGATACGAGAAATAACCTAAAATTCTCCAGTAGCTATACACAATTGGACATACAAAATACCTCTTAGAAGTTAGGTCAGTATTCAGCCTCTTATATACAAGATCAAATAATAAGCTTAATCTTATCGGATATAATTATCATATCAATGTCCCCAATAAGTTTGAACATAGTAAGTCCAATGCTTACAAGTACGTGAGACTGGTAAAATTTCCCAATTCCTCTGGGATGCTTCCTGATAATTGGTTGACAAGGACGGAACTGCAGTAACAATATTTTCCTTATTTGTTAAAAATACACAAAATCAACAAATGTGTGTGCATGTATGTATCACTGGTTTATAAAAAAAGTTGGAGGAAGTGTAAACAACTTACATGGATTCCAGATGCAAAGAAGCCCATTCAAGCGGTATTGAACCAGATAGACAGTTGTAAGCAAAATCTCTGAAAACAAGAACATGTCTCAAAATTAATACTGAACACGAGATTTTAAGGGGTAGAAGAATGTTCCTGCCTTCAATTTCACTATACAGTTGGACACTAATTAGTCATTCACGCTTTGTGGATGACCTTATGTCTTTCTTTAAAGGGTGTTAGATAAGTTCAAGCATAAAAAAATTGGACGTCAGAGTTCTTTTATGCCTTAAGTTTGCAAGAAAATGTAACTGAAAGATCTGTTTTTTTTTCCAGGGAGTCCAAGTGACTGAAGAAACAGTCATCCCAGTGCGCTTGTTTCATTTCCCTGAAGGATAGGTCTTCCCATCAAGTATCTTAGGGCACCATTCATATCTACAGATCAAGAGGATCTGATTTTCAAATTTCAATTAAAACCATAAACCAAATTGCATCTTGAACTTGGAATCTAGTCAAAAATGCATATGCGCTTGTTTTATTTCCCCAAGGATAGGTCTGCCCATCAATTATCTTAGGGCACCATTCATATCTACAGAACAAGAGGATCTGATTTTCAAATTTCAATTAAAACCATAAACCAAATTGCATCTTGAACTTGGAATCTAGTAAAAAATGCATATGCAATGCAGATAGCTAGACTTGATCCATTCAGTTTGTCTAGAAAGGTAAGGAATGTTAAATGGAAGAAATTAGGTTTTGGGGTTGGGTTTGGGCTGGGGTTAGTTGGGTTTGGGGCTGGGAAGGGTGGTCCTGTACTTAGGTAGATAGGATAGTAAAAAAAGAAGGGTTTAACGATCAGCAACATCAGCCACCCTAATGACGCTTTATTGTACAAAAGTCGTGTAAGTTGTATCATATGTCTGTATCAATTAGCTTTTATAGAGAAATTCAGTTTGTGTGTGTAATCAGGGTTTAGCAGCTCATCCTTGACTTTGTAAGCTCTGAATTATCGCAATAAGTAGTCCCTCTATATGATATTAAAGCTTCATAACTTAATGGTCAAGGACTTGGAATGTTGGCCCCACCCAAATTAAATAGTTAAGACTTAGTCCTAATTGGTTCCCGGTACGGGCGGAAAGAAAGCGAAATTGGCGAGATTATTGATATACATGACGAATGGTGACTCACATTTGCCAAATATAAGGAAGTCGGACCAACTCAGGCGGAAGCTTTCCGGGAAGGTTCAAACGCTTCAATACTCTGCAATGCATATATAATCCACATGAACCATCGGTCATGAATTGGAAACGATAAAGACTATTCAGCTGAGCTAATCCAATTCAAAGCACACTTTCAGATAGAATGTACTGTTCAGTGATAAAATTCAGAAAAGCTTACATGATCACAACATGACAGGTATTGTTCTCGAATTGACAATCACATGTAATATTCTTTTCGGCACCTATTGGTGCTGGGGCTGTTAACCCAATCCCTTCCACTTGGCAAGTATCAGCATTAAACGACCAGTTAATTGCTCCCATTGTTTTAGCAATTTGCTCGAGAGCATCCACTAAATCACATGCATCAACCAATCATCGTCAAATATGACCAACATATTAATGAATAGGCAAGAAACAATTAGCATTTCAAACTGATACAAGAACTGCATACTTGATCCACCACATGTACAATTTAGCATATTAATGATTAGGGTAAAAATCAAATTTTGAAATAAAACATGAGACAAGAAAAGAACCCTCTAGAATTGAAGAGACTAAACTACGTGTAATCATATTAGTTCAAGAGCAAAGAAGAAAAAATCTCCATCACTTATTCCTGCGATGTTTATATACATGATTGACAATTCACAGAAACAAGAAGAAGACACTTGCTAATAAGCATAACAGTGAGCAAAACAAAAGTTGATATCAACATACCCTCATCTTGGGGCACTCTGGCAGTGGCAAATCTGTGCGTCCCAAAGCAGCTCAAAGATAGAACTGATACAAGCACTGCATACTTGATCAACCACATGTTGAAGTCTGAAAGATCGTCCTCCACAACCAAAGTTGTCTTCTACTTGCAAACATTAAATAGTTCCTATTTCTTTGCTTCTATTGAGTTCAACTCAACTCCAAAAGTCAAATTGATTACTAGGTCCTTCCACTTAGCAAACAATCTAATAGTTGGTAGATAGATATGGTGATGATGTACGGAAAGTACAAAAAAGCTTAACAACACAATGCCCCCTCATTTCTGCTTGGCTTTTCATGATCCAAGTCAGACATCATAGTCATGATCAAATAATATGAATTTAGAACATAATCAGATGTATGTTTCAGCACCTAACTCGAATGAAGATTTAGTCAAACAATTCAGACACTGTTGGGTAAGCGTTCTGGGACTCCGAATCCACACTGTTCAAAGATCTCAAGGCTAAGCTATCTTTGTTTCCTTCTTTCTATCTGTTGACTTATTGAGGCATGCCCTCAAATTCCTCTTATTGCATTAAAAAGACAAGACTTTGGGTGCCCGTGACTTTTCAAACAAAATATATACCAATAGCTATGAAACAGTTTTGGTGAAAACGCAGGATGCCATAAAGAGCAATTTCCAGCAGTGATGAGCACTTGACTTGAGAAAGAAACGAAGATTGTTTGTCTTTTGTTGGTGGGGTTGGGACACAGAACATGGAATCACCTAACAATTGGACAGTAGCCACGGAGGGAGAAAAGACTCTTTGAGGCATTTCATCGAACAGGTGCGGTGCAACTGTTAGCCATGTTGCAGAACAAGGCAAAGGAGAAACGTAGAGACAGAATTGCAATAGTGGGTTCACTGAAAATGAAAAGGATCTAGAGAATTGGAAAAAAAACACCTGATTTGAAGAAGAATTTGATGCAACTCCCAATAAACTTGAAGCAACCTGTACCTGGTACTGATAAGCTCAAAAGGTTGGTTTGGTACCTTCATCGTCAGAGGCCCGCCACCTCTTCCTTTTCCTGCTAACGTAATGTTATTGTCTTGTTTCCATTTGGTCCTAACACACTTCGATTATTTAATGAAAAAAACATCCATGATTACACCGACACTTATCTAAGGGAAAGTAAGGATAGTCATCCCAACTTTACCTCTCTTTTACATAACTATTATAAATTTCTACTCACTTAAATATTTGAACGAAAACGGTTAATTTTTAAGGTAGAGCGACGAAAATGCTCTTAATAAGTTTACTGATTTTCAAATCATGTCATTAGGCTCAATTTCTCAAACATTATTTCCAACTTCAACACAGACGATTCTTACTGCAACTGCTTGAGCTCCGTCACTACATCCTTGTAAACGAATTCCTCAAATTCCAACAACAAATTTGTCACCAATTTGTTGCATGTCGAGTTCTCCTTACCTATACAGTACTTCGAGAACCATACCTCAGCGTGACCGGCCAAGTGTAGTGACACGATTTAGATTTTGACGTCGACTCCATCAAACAACGAAATTGAGAGCGATGGTAGACGAACCTATAGAGCCGGTGATCAAAACATTTGAGGAAACTGGGTTCTCCAAAAAACCCAAAAGCCTCGAGGTGGACATAAAATCATATAAGTAGCAAAGCACTTTTTTTGTCTCCATCTCTCTCAAAAGCCTCTCTTTTCTCTCAATTAAAGTTTTCATTTTTTTGCTTCTTTGATTGTGGAAATTCAATTTCATAGGTTTTAGAATTGGGCTTTTCGGGTTTTTCTTGAGAACGTGGAGGAGTAAAAAATTGTCGCCAGAGACTTGGCGGAGCTATTGGAGGTCGAATCTAGTGCCAACAAAGGCAGTCGGAAGGTCGGAGACGAGGAACACAGTAGCTGAGAAGAAACTTGATCGGAGAAACATCCCAAATTGGCATGATTTGAAAGTTAGGAAACTGAACAAGAACATTTTCGTCTTTCTACTTTAGAAATTAACAATTTCCATCCAAATATTTAACGGGTGAGAATTTATGATCTCTCATTGTAGTTGAGTGTCCTAAATTTTAGTTGGGAATAACTATGTGGAAAATAGATAATGTTGGAAATGACTATCCGTACTTTTCCCATTAAGTAATTTGTACATAAGTACAACAAAATACTTTTGTCACTTTAGAGATATTCATGTTTACATTGTTTGGTAAAATTTCCACTGCTAACATTTTCATTAGGTTCTATTATACATGAATTTATTTTTAATTTTATTAGAAAGTCTAAAATACCATTGAAAAAGATATGGGTTTTTTTTATTTATAATTTGATTGAAAACACAAAAATATCCTAAGTATCCTTCTCATTTTCAAAATGTGTCATTTGAACTCTTCTCTCTCCTTCTTCTCTTCTCTCACCTCCTTCTCTTTCACCCAGTGGGTAGTCTTTTATGGACCCCGTGAGGATTCCGCACAGGGCAGTGTCATCTCTCGTGGGTGCCCTCTGCTGGAGCCCGTGTGCACCCACACGGGGCTGTGTGCTCATCCCGTGTACCCTCTTTGGTGAAGCCTGTGTGGATTCCACAAGGGCCCGTAAGCCATCCAGTGTGGTATGACCTAAACCCTTATTCGCAATTTGTGATTCCTCACGGGGTCGTGTGCTCCACACGATCCTGTGTGCAACAACTTTTCATTTTTATTCTATTTACAGATAACCAAAAGAGCTTCACATTCTCTTAATTTTTCACAGCACCACAATTGAGAAAGTACACAACAACACCGAAGACAATTTGGAGAAGAAAAAAGTGCAAATTGGAGATTTGAGAAGACAAGTACTTGGAGAAGAAGAAATTGACGAATAAGATTAGTCCATGGAGTCTTAGGGTCAATTAAGAATAGATTTTGGGTAAGAACATCTTAGATTTGAATTTGTAGTTTGGATCTATACTTTGTAGCTACTTTTGGATTGAGATTTGAGTATTTTGGATATTGGATTCTATATAAGTTTCTCTTTAGTTTTGATTATTGAAATTGATGGGTGATTGTGATGATTTGGAATGATATTGAAGGTTTGATGATGGCACAAGCATGAAATTGTACTTGTAGTCTTGAATAATTGATTTACTCGATGATTATTGGTAGATAGTGATGAGGTTGCCACTTCAGTGATTGTTCATGGTGATTTTGTGTTTAAACATGTTCTTAGTGTTAGATCTAGGTAATTTTTTTTTATCAGCATTAGGTAATTGTTTGTGTAATAGCATGTTAGTGATTAGCTAAATATGAAATTGGCAATGGAAAGAAAAGAGATTTTTGGGAGTGAATTGGTTGTTATTAACTAAGTTGGATTTAGGAAAGTTAGCACAAAAATAAGGGTTGTTTTGGCCAGTCTGCCAGGTGGGACCCGACAGGTCAAATTGGCAAGTTAGTTCGCCTCCAAATGCCCAAGACTCGGGTTGCCGAATTTACGCATACCTACGGGAAAACCTACCGGTTTGAGGCTGATAAGTCGCTTGGATTAAGAAGTGGCATTCTTCACTTATAGCCTTACGAGTCTTCTTTAATCTTGAGCATGTCTCAGCTCAATGGGACTTCAAACGAACAAGTTATCCCTTGTGCAAGATTTGTGGAAACGAGAATTCAGGCAGCCACTTCTGTCCTTAAAATGTGTAATTCTAGACCTCGGATAAATAAAGTTTCTTCATTGATCTTATAGATTTTTTAGTACACTTTAATGTGATGACAATTTTACTCCTTTTGAACTTCTTATGAAAGAGATATGCCTTCTGAAAGATAAGTCGTCGGAGCTAGAAACTGGTAGTGGAGGTCACCCGGGTGAGGTTGGAGAGGGTTGCCCAGGTGAGGTTTTTCTCTTCTTTTTTATAATTCCCATGAGTTTCCAGGTTAGCATCAACCTGTCGGGTTAGATCTGGTAGGTTGACCCGGTCAGCCTCTCCCTTTTTCCAATTTTTGCGTTTCAACTCCGTTTTTGGCTTCTTTTCTCCTTAAATTGACCTGGTGCACTCGTGAGGTAAAAGAGATAAAATATAATAAGATCTATAAATTTGAGATAAAATGGGGTTAAAAATAAGAAGATTTGACTCGATCAAATACTGAAATTTCGACCATTTCACACTTGGTTATATCTCCGAAAATCAATTCCTTGGCTTTGGTCAGTGCTTTATATAGTTGTGATTTTTGAACCTAGACTTTCAACTCCTCCTGGAAAACCCTCTATAGGCTTTTCACGTTTATCTCGAATGTGTTGCGAATGGAGTGAAGGAACCTGCAAAAAGTAAACATAAGTATCAATTTAGAAATTAATTTAAAAACATTATTAACCCTACTATTTTAGAAAACAACAACATAAAAAAATAAATTTCATGCTTTTGTGCGATGAAGTCGGCAGCAAACCTACTGCTTTCCATAGGTCGTACACAATTGCGCTCTTCATGGGAAGCCTTTATCTCCATATGACCACCTGATGCATGAGCATCTTTACCGAGATTTGAGTACTCTTTTCTCACATTTTAACTTCTTTTTTTCCTATTCGAGTACTAAGACCCTTATTTTGTCTCTCTTTTGCCTCACGGGTACTTTGAGCTTCTTGTGCAGATTTGAGCTATTTTTCGAACGATTTCGGGTGTTTTTTTGGTTCTTTCCCGTGGCCTAAACTGTGGCCGAGGGCCATGGTCCCGTGACCACCCCTGTGGCGAGCTCAGGCTACGGCCCAGTGGCGGCCTCCAAGGCCACTTGCGGTCGCTCCCCGTGGCCATCTTTCCCACTTCGAAACGTTCAAGTCGTGGCCGAGTCGCGAGTGAGAAAGGTGCCTAGTGGCCGAGGGCCAAGACCCGTGCCCACCATTCCCACTTCAGGTCGTGAGTGTCGTGGCCAATTCGTGAGCGAGAAATGGACGGCACGATGGGCCACGACCCTGTGGCCTTTGCGAAATTTGCACCTATAAAAAGCCATTTACGCTTCAAAGTAAGACATCAAATATTTGAAGAGAGTATTTGATTTAATATTTATACTTGTAGCATCGCATAGGGTGATTTTATTATTCATTGCTTAATGCTTCATTTCCTATTCTTGTGAATGATTAATTTAGTTTGCTAATGTTGTTGTGAAATGGGTTAGTAAATGCAACTGTTTATTAAAAGTCGGGTTTAAATTCTCACTAGGAATAGGTGAATTAATACAGTATCAACATCCATAGATTCCCAAAACCGAAAGATTAGAGAACTTTTTGTGCCTAAACTTTATCTGAGTGATTAAAGCCTGTCGTTGTCATCCTTTGGGCTCGATATTCAGGGTTGTAATTCTACTACCATATATTATTTGAGACTGGTTCACTGTCGGGTATCCGAAAAGGCACGACATTTCACATCGTCGCACTTTCGGTCATCACAACCATTCTCTTGTCGAGTACACCAATATCAAAATTTGCTATTTGGTTGTTTGCACATAAGCCCAATTATTCTGGTATCATTCCTTACATAGTAATAGTCTAATCCTTTTTTGTCATATATGTTTTGAACACATATCGAAACACCCTCGGGTTCGTAAACTTGAAGTACATAAACCTAACAACACTTCGTTAATATCCGTCTTTAACTTTCTTTTTCCCCTTATCATTTACCACTTCAGCCTTTGCCTCCACATTATCAACCAACTCATTCCCATCATCATTGTCGCTCTCACCATCATACTCTTGTTCCTCATCCTTGTATATATTATCACTAACACCGTCTCTCTCCATGCACACTATTATGCACCTTTTCCTCACGCATACATCATCAACGACTGACTCATCCATAGATGGATTCACCTTTTCTCGTGCACTATGTCCTCATGTTCATCATCAATGAGAATCAATTCCTCCACTATATGAATTTTCTTTCTGCTAATCACTTTCACACCCTTATTTGAACCCTTGTTATAACCCTTGAAAAAGGTCATCAGGCTGTCCACAACAAAGTGCCTCCATGGGAGTCTCTATGTCAGCTTTTGAGCTGCCACATCAGCACACCCACTCTCTGCATGCACTCACTTTTTGGAGGCCACAACAGAGTGCCTCGTATTTATATTATTTAATTCAACAACACTATTTATATATAATTAAATATTTCAACATTATTATTTATTTATAATTATAAAAAACAAATTATTTTATTATAACACGAATATGAAAAACACAATTTATAAAAATTACATTATTATAAAATTGAAATACATAATTAAAATCTCAAATCTTCCTTCAACTTCTTAATCATATATTCATATCACCAGACAACTTCATTAACATTTTTCATTTT
>JAYMTP010002600.1:0-19208 GCA_036897365.1 Geranium brycei
GTATTAAAAAAATTAAAAAAACATTTTCTTAAAACATATTTTTTTATAAAATAATAATAATAAACTAATTTTAGTATTAAAAAATATTATTTACAAAATTAAAAAAACTATAAAACATAAAAAACGATGTTTAAAAACCATTTTTCATTTTTAATATATATTTTTCTTTAAAAAATAATATTAGAATAAGTTTTTATTATTTATTTTATAGAAAACATGTTTTGAGAAACTGTTTTTAAAATGTTTTTTAAATTATTTTAATACTTGAACATTTTTGTTATTTTGACCAAAAACTAACACTGTTTGGCTTCTGTAAAAAATTAGTAAACTTCGAGGACTTGTCAGAACGCATTAGTGAAATTAGAGAAGTATACTATAAAGGAGGTAAATGACATTTTTTTTAAATGAATTTATTACATGCATGTCTGGTTCGTCCCACTTGTTCATAGACGGTCAATTATTCACGTTCATATAATTATGATACATTGCATGTGCTGTTCTGAGCTCTTCTCTCTGCACTTTCCATCTCCAAATTGAATTATTCATTCTAATTATTAGGTCAAAAACATGTATAAATTCCACTCCTTGATTTAGTCATGGCTCCACCCATACTAACCAAATTGAAATTATAATTACTCAAACAATTAGACATAAAAAGCATAATCATTATTGGACCAATATGTTAAATCACAAATTATTATATATATTGACCATTTGGTTAGTGGTTACTTTAATTATAGACGATATCATCTAGGGCATGAATGTTGACCATTTCACATGATTATTAATAACATATTTGATTGACTACTTGATTATTGAGAGAAGGACATGTTGGAACATTGTATTTTAGTTGGATATAGTGTGCATTGAACATATGTAATTGGAAGATATTGTAGATCCAATATGGGTCCAAATTAATAATGTGGGTGAGAAACATTGGATCTAAATAATCTAATTACAACGGGTCAAGGACTTTACCTTATATGAGAATAGTGATTTATGGTATATTAATAAAGATATGTTGAATATATGAAAAAATCTTCACCCAACGTCTTTGTTGAAATTAATAGGGTAAATGTCAGTTTGTTCGTTTCTCTAACTCGATCGTATCTTCTTAGTAAAAAATTACAATAGTAAAAAATATGTACATCTTTATCTCATTGATAGTAAAGTGTATTTGTGAATTATTAAAAAATTACTCATGTATTTAAAAAATATTTTTTTATGAAATAAATAATAAAAAACTGATTTTAATATATATTTTTTTAATTAAAAATTAAAAACGATTTTTAAACATCGTTTTTATTTTTGATATATATATTTTTATACTAAGATTAGTTTTACAAAAAATGTGTATTTTTTTAATTTTTAAATATATGGGTATTTTTTTCATTTCCAAAAAAATTAACATAATTTTCAAAAAATTAATGGAGAGTTTTAACTTGAGAAGTTTGGTAACTTAAGATGATTCACAAAACGCATCTCTGCTTCGGGGGATGTAAGTGAGAATCACGTATATCTATTTTTTATAAAATACTAATATGCCCTCGAACATAAGGGTAGTTTGTTATTCGTGTGAGAGTAAAACAGTCATTTCACATTTATCACATAACTGTACTATTTAAATAATTATATGTTGAAGACATTTTGACATTTTACTTCACAATTCTGTTAGATTTAATCACAGTTAGAATTAAGTGTAAAAAAAATAAGGCATCTATAAATCAAAATTTAAAATTCAAGATAGTGATGTGAAAATAAGCGATAAATGAGTATTCAGTGGCGTGTAATTATCCTTAAAAATATGTTCATTTTTAAACTATAGAATATTGAATTTAAAAAGAGCATATAATTGCAAAATTACAAATAATTAACATTCAAATAGTTTAAAATCAAATATGTGTAAAGTGCAAGTTGATTATTGTGTAATGTACTTAATTCAAACCAACTTATTTCTCTTTAATGTCTAGTTGATGATCATATGGTAATATAATATAAGCACACATGCAACTCCAGCTAGCTACAAGAATGTTTGATTCGATCAACTTAATTATATATATAATTGAGATACATATACGGTTTTATAATTGCAAGCATGGCTTCTTTTTAAATTCATATAATCATATCCCAATTAATAATATGTTGCCAGCTTTAGAACATATCAAATTTGCTGGGGATTTTCATGATTTCATGTGCTCTTAATTGTAATTAATTAGAAAATTGTATATTTGCCATACTCAACTAGCATGAATTCACAGCAATGCAGGTGGTTGTCACTTGTCAAGTTGTCAGTGCTTCTCATTTTAACTAAAATATTTATCATGATTAATCTAATATGTTTCAAACTAGTTTTATTCATCACTAGTCAACTATATTTAATTTATTTGATTTAATTTTACCTCAATTAATGTGTCAAGCTAAAAGAGTATATAACACAATGTTTGATAAAATGAACACAAATAATTGCCTAATAATAATATATGAGTTTTCTTTATAAAAAAAATTGACATTTTTGGATAAATATATGTTAAGAAAGTCATAGAGTAAAAATTTCCAAAATCTTTAATCTTGTTAGAAATAAATTTGACACGAGAAAAATAATTGATTTGTGAGATACAAAAGAGACCGCAGATCATCTGTTCTTGGAGTGTCAGGTTGTGAAATCGATTTGGGGGGACAGATTGTTGGTCGGAGTCCAAAATAGAATGGGGACAAGTCCAAAGGTGATCGACTGGACATCCTGGGGGAAGGGGAAGATGAGTCGAGCCTAGTGGCTCTAAGCTTATGGGTTATCTAGGAAGCGAGAAATCGGTTCATCCGGAAGGGGGAGACGCTCCACCCATCAAGGGTAGCAGCAATGGCAAAGAGGTACCGAAGACTTTGGATTACAACTAGGCCTCCGACAGCCAGCTCGGGTCAGGGGCAGGGGCAATCGGTAGCAAGACCATCTTGGGAACCGCCTAGGGAGGGGGTCCTGAAGATTAACGTTGACGGTGGTTTGGACATAGGGGGTTTTGGAGTGTAGGACTTGTCTGTAGAGATTCAGAGGGTCGGTTAGTAGGGGGTCTTTGTACACGCTTCCCGGGACATCTCCACCCAGAAGAGGTGGAGGCCATGAGTGTCAGGGAAACCCTCTCATGGGTAAAAGGGAAGAACTTGGCAGAGTCAGTGATAGAATCCGATTGCTTTCGGGTAGTAGATCACATCAGGTGCGGGAAACAGGTCATGAACATCTTTGGGGGCATCATCTCAGACTGTCATCGAATTTTATCCGTTTTAGGCGCGGGCATATCTATTTCTTTTGCTCGTCGTTCTTGTAATTCAGTGGCTCACGAATTAGCTAAGTATATTTTAATTAGCAGTAGTTAGGATCATGGTGCAGGGTATGTCCCACCAAATGTTGTCTGAGCTGTCCGACTTGATGTTGGGTTAGATAATTAATAAATAAAATGAATTTTCCTTAAAAAACCATTGATATAAAAAACTATCAAGTTACTAATATTATAACAGCATGAATCAATGCTAAATATATAAAAGGAATACACAGCCATAAGATTAGGATTGTTTCTTGATCACCTCAATAGTAATTAATTATTTTCCCATACACCAAAAAACAAGATTAATTAGTGATTACTTAAAGCATTCCCGTTGGCTTGCAGCGGGACCTTATATATTTTAATTTAATTAAAAAAGAAAACCGCGTACAGTTCGTTTTCTCCATATATATTCAAATATAAAATGATTATTTAAATGCAAATTACCATTAAATTATAGCACTTGTAATTACAAATTAGATATTTCTTATTCACTTTTCGTTAACTTGACCTTTAAGAAACTACTCAATAATACCAGTAGCTGCGCCAAATGAATTTGCCCAATCTTATCCTTGAAGTTCATAACATTAATTAAATATTAAAACAGTATAGAAAACCATTTATTTTTAAAATATGAAATGTATTCCCAAGTTCCAACCACTGCATCAATGTTTCATTGAACCTAGGATTAAATTAAATTAAAATAAAATTAAAAATGGGCATGCAATGAATATGAGATGAAATAAAAAAGAAGGTACATGACTGCAATTTAACAAATTAATTAAAATATTTCATGTAGTGAAAACCCATTTCAAATGCAGTGGATTTATCATTATGAGACAAAATTACAAATGACAACGATTTGAATGTGAGGAGAAATTGGAACAGATGCATGCACATTACTTTGAACATCACAAATTGTAAACAATTCAATGGCAGAAATTATAGACTTTTATGTGTCAAATAAAAATTAAAATAAAGTCATATACATACAACATTTCAACACAACAACCCCAAAAAAGAAGCTTTTATTATTTCTTTCATTTTCATTTTCATTTCCATACCCAACAGACACTGTATATTACTAGAAATGTGAACGAGTGAAACCATTTTATGAATTACTAGAGGTTTGTTATCTTTAAATATTTATATCGTTAGAATTTCACACATATTATTTTAGTAGCAATCTATTCGGAAAAATTTATTTTAATTTTAGTATTGTAAAATCGTTGGACGCTAGTCAGAAGAATATATAGAGCCTCCGAAAATTAGTCAAATTTTTATTTTTCTATATTTTATTATATAAATTAAATACATACATTCCCTCCAAAAAAAAATTAAATACACATATATACAATAAAAAAGTAAAAGAAATTAATATTTTTGTATGTATATATGCTTAAAATATAAATGTAAATATATTAATAAAAATACACCAATTAGGATAAATTATTTTAGTTATATATATATATATATATATATATTATCTTCTAAATTGATTTTTTTATATATTTTTTGCCTAAACTCGACTTCCTCTAGCCAAATTAAACCGTCTGGTTACATGCAAATATAAAATCATGTCAATATTGTAAAAAAATTTGCTCAGGGCTGACTACTTAGGCCGATAAAAACTGTTTGATCCTATTTTAATTTGTTCCAAAATCTGAACTAATAACACTCACATATATTAAATGAGCTCAAAACTAGTTGCCCAAATTTGTGTTGGTCCGTGTTAGACTAATATTAAACTCAAAACTTGATACACTAGTTTTTTTGATTAAGAGTGAGTTGTAATATTGTATATATTATGGGTTTTCTTTTGTTCGATGAAATCTTGTTCTCCCTACAATCTAGTACTAATTAGAGGGCCCAAAGCTAGTTGCACAACTCATCTTTGGGCCATCATTGTGGGTTGGGCTTGTGAGTCTACAGATCGCAAGAGTCTGAATGAATATTGCAGACATGGAGAACAAAAACAAACTCATATATTTTGGTTCTTGAGGAGACACCGCAACCGTTTGAGCTTTACATTATTAGTAGAGAGGTCTGAGTTTTGAATCCTGTTTTGAACAGAGTGAAAAGGGTTAAAGGATATATTTAAGATATGATGTAATTTAAAAAATAACTCATATACTGTGGGTTCAACGTGAATGATGGAGATTTATGCACTTATTGAACTTAAAATTTCATAACCCAATATTTTTAGTCAATATTGAGCTTTAGTGCATATATATTATAAGTATCATTGCCTCTCTGTTCACTTTTTCTTTACACATAGGGGATGATCATTATCAGTATATAACACTAGAAAAAAGTATATAAACCAGAGCCACTTTATGTTTGATGCTTGTTAAATTATGGGGTTGATTACAATTTAGACACTTTTGCAACTTACTTTGCCTATTTTAAAAGAATAGAACTCAACTCACCTAATGTCAAAATGTGTTACAACACACTCTATCTATTGAAAATTAATTGAGAGCTAATCATAAAATTTTAGAATACTAATTAATAATTATACACCGAATAAATTTTAAATTATTTTATGCTGATATATAAGAAATCAGTTTAATATTTCTAAAATACTACATTGAGGTCGAAACAAATAGATATTTGAAAAATATGGATATAGCAGGATGGGCTGGCTAGAGAATTGTTGGGCCTCCGTAGAGGATTTTTGGGCCTCTTGACCCAATCAAATTTTGAAACGAACCAAAAGTTAATCCATTAACCACAGAAAATAGGAATGGAGGAGGACTAAGATTCCAATGAAATAATATGTTTTAATTTGAAATAATTCTTCTTCAGTATAACATTTTTTCAGTACAAGGACCTTTTGTTGTGTGTCACCGTTACCCTAATGCTATTAAAACTAACGAAAAGTTACGGTTTGAGATCATTTTAAAAAAACTCAATCTCTCCTTATATTAAAAATAAAAAACATAACCATAAGCACAGCTCTTCTTCTCCATAAGTATTCTATGCAACTTTTACTAGTTGAGCTGATAAGCTTTGACCTAACATAATAAAATGTTAGGTGGAGGCCTAGATTATCATATAAGCTGGTGAATAGATTTATATCTTTCAGATGTGAGACTCTAATACCCCCACTTACGTGCAAGTCGATTCGAAATGCGCACGTGAAAACAAACGAGAGGGGGGGGGGCAGATATAGAGCAGACGCATGATCCATAAGCTTTTAGGCCCGATGGCATATAGAGAGCACGTCCAAGATGGAACCAAACTCTGATACAATATTAGAAACTCAAACCACCTAAAAACTCAAGCTGATAGGTGGATGCCCAAATTATTATATAAGCTGGTGAATAAATTCACATATTTCAGATGTGAGACTATAACACATATTAATTATCTATTATTTTAAAATGAATATATATTTCATAATTGATATGATAATTTGAATTATCTAATATATTCAATAATATGAAACAGACAATTTTAAATCAAGATAAGATGCTCAACGCGAGTAAGCAAAAGAACCCTTCAACATTAAGTTTTCTACTCAAATGTTTAATGTGTATAACAGGTTCACGAGTTACATGTCAAGCCTTTGCTTGAAAATGACAATACCCAATTAGCGATGATCACGAAGTGATAAGAACTTGACGGTCATGTCAATTTGATAATTGGACCCTTGTTCCAAATGGACGATAAGAAATGGCAATTTGTACTTGTGATGACGCAAAATGCATAATTAATAGTGGGGTTGTCTCAAAACAATATATATTACATGTTGGGTTTAGCTCAGCAAAAAGCATCCTCTCTTTTTATTTATTTAATGTGACTGAAAATTAAGGGACAGCTAAAAAGAGTCGCTAATGTGAAAGCCACTCTGCACTTTACAATACGAAAATGGGTGATAAAGTCGATGAGGTCACACAAAAGGCATCGAAACATGGGATTCTCCGATGTCATGTTTCTTTTCTAAGGTTGTGGTGTTGTTTGATTGCCCAAATGTGAATGGTTGTGTCATGTTCCACTCTCAACGTGTCGCCGCTCGATTGGCTGGTTTTTCCTTTCCCGGCTTAAAAATCAAGACTCTTTTGGACTAGAAAAGTCCATATGAATCTTAAATTGAGGGGAATTGTGCAGCAAGAATAGCAACGGGCGGCAGGTTTGGAGCGTGTTCATTGTACTTTTTATTTTGTCGGATCGAAAATATTAAGTTTTCGTTAAATTTATAGTATTTAGGTATTTGATTATTTATAAAATAACAAATATGACAAATTTAGTAATCCACATTTTATATTTAGTTTGATTAGAAATGATAGGTCCCATCAAATTGAGGATTTTTTTTTATCGTTCTTGTTGTGGAGGTAAAAATGCTCTCTCATTTTTGTAAGTTGATGTCTATATTTGTCTGTTTGAGAGATATGCCATGATCTGAAAATGTAAATTGATAATTTATAAATTGTTGGATGAGATTCATAGTCATCAAAAGTGAGTAGATTATCTCTAACAAAAAGCTACAACTATTTAAGATTCGTGTTTTCAAAAGAAAAATTGTGAATATGAAAAGATTTAAAGAGTCTCCGAATAGAATAAATAAATATTGCAATTAATAAAAAAATCATTGGACTAGCTTAACCATCTTATAGTGACCAAATGAAATGTTATGAAGTAAATGTGTAGAGGTGAAGTTGTAGGTAGTAGAAAATGATATTTGAACAACCAATTGAGATCTTATCGTATTATAAAATAAGAAAAAAAACATCATGATTTCATATATTTCAAGAAAATAAAATATCTACAAGAAAATATCTTGTTTTGGGGTATTAACCCCATACATGCCCGTGGTTTAAATCTCTTTGTTTATTTATTTTACTTTAAAACGGAGGGTTGTTTACAACTAGTTTTTTGCCCAGATTTAAATACTTGCTATTATAACACAAAATTTGCTATTGTGGCCAGGGCTAGCTCGTCCATAAAACAAGCGAATCAATTGCTACTTAAAAAATATTGTGAAAATATGATAAAAAGTTTTTCAAATTTAAATATTTTAAGCTCATTTTAAAAATTTATGTCGAAAATGATACTCTATTAATTACTTTTGCTTTAGACCTCAGTAGTCAATATAAGTTATGAACGGCGATCACTTTGGCCTCGAAAAAGAAAAAAGATCATGACTTTTGTTTTGACTGCCTTTTAGTTTTTAACTACAAGAAGCAACACATATATAAAGTGTTTTGTGAAAACAAGAAACTAAGTTACGTAATAATTTTGACATTTGAACCAGTTTTTTCTTCTCTGATAAAACGTAGAGATTAATTGCATTTGCATTCCTCCGTTGACAAAATTGTATATATTTTTCCTTGAAAATTCCAAGGGGCAGAAAAGAAATTTGAAAAGTCCAGACAAGATTGGGTCAACGGACATATAGTCGTTGGCTTCGATTTGATTAATGAGGGACAATGAAGCAGCCAAGTACTTGCCTATGTTCACATTCACGCGAGTTTCTTGGTGGCACGTCTACATTTGCATGTGCTTCTCCATCCCCATCCACACCTTTGCAATTCGTAACATATTTGTTATTGACTTGGGATATTGCAAAAATGAATGGTCAAGATAAAAATGAATATGTTCGAACTATTCTTGCACCTAAAACTAGTTCAAATGAATCTGCTTATAGAAAGATTGTATCATATGTATCAAGAATGGGTGTGAGAAATTGAATAAAGAAGTTCAAACACGAAAAACTCGACTACAAATAATCATAACTTTTGCATACGAGTTCAAAATCAAACCTGTAAGAGGCCTAGAAGAAACTATTTCAAATACGATGAATTTAGGACTGTGTAAACAATGTTTAAGGGCTCAAACAAGTCTTTAAAATTTAGGCTTTAATTATTTACGACTTAGGTTTAGGTTGAAATATTAGTGTACTTAGGAAGTCTCTAATTTTAATTTTATTTGGAGTCGACTTTTATCATAATAAACTATTTTCTTTTTAAATTTTTGAGTTTGTGTTATATTTCTAGATTGAAACTTGTGTGATGATTCTTAATCACGTCTATCCACACAAAACTCTTTGCGTCGGGTGGTATCATAGGAGGTTTAGTTCATGATTTGGTGGTGGTTAAATTTAGATAAAGAAGTGGTCATATATTATTGACGAAGATTAGAGTATGAAAGCCTTGAGAACCGACATACCGGCTTGATGGGCGACATTGAGACCTCCAAGACAGAATTTTGGTCACAAGCTCTAACGTTCAGATTGGCGTCTTGATGACAATGTTAATCGAAGCACTTCTTTGGGAGTAGATGCCAAAAGAAGTAGGGGTGACGATAGAGTACGACCAAAGAAAAAAGGGTTTGAGGCGAACTTGTTGGTAGACTTATCACTGTACAAAATCATTATAGACAACTAGTTTATGATTATGATATCGACGAAAATGATATGTTGTTGAATGAGAACAAACATGCAAGACGATCTAGTTATTGCATGTTGAGAAGACATTAAAGAGCTTACTGTAGTCCTCAGAGTTAATGAGTTCCTATATCGGTGGAACACATTAAAGTCTATGTCGATGATGGTTCAAACGAGATTTTAAGTCGATATAGGTGAGGGATGATCGGCAGGTTCGAATCTGGAAGACTATAGGGCATTGCCAATTTGGGGTTTATTGGGCAAATTCTGCCATTTTTGGTTGAGGCTCTTAGCATTCGAAAGTCTCTTCATTGCATATGAAGACTTAAACTGGACGAATAATATTCTCAAGTCAAATTGCCAGGGAGTGGTGATGTCTCTAAACTTTATTAGTGTTTCTTTTTCTGATGCTGCTTAGAGGTTTTAGTACAAATTTCAGTTCACTGTTGATTACCACTTTTTTAATTTACTAAATCAACTAAAAGAAATATTCATTACTGAGTATTTCTATAAAATGGATCCAGAATAATTCTATAATTCTTGTCTCTTGCTTTCAAATGACAGAAGAAACCTGATTTTTATTTTTATTTTGGTAGGAGAAGTGTTGCCCTCCTATAAGAAAAAGGCTCTTCCCTCCATCGATCTAGTTTTCTTCCTTAATTAGTGGAACCCATGTCCAGTTTTTCATCTCAACATTAAAAAAACACAAAGTAGAGCCAAAGTTAAAACTCAGCAAGTAAAAACAGGGGAAATTGAATCAGAAAAGAAGAAAAAACAGTGAATCGAATATTCTGGGAATTTCCACACTATGAACAAAACCCACAAAGAATATGAACACAAATTCACACCTACCTACGAAGATCCATCTCCTAATCCAACCTATCCAATTAGCTTTGCTTCTCAGATTCCTCGTCCCAACACAGTAAAAAAATCGAAACCTTTGTACAAGTCTTCCCCACAAACATCACAAACAAAATCAATAAGAGTAACCAACCCTGTGAACCACACGATCCCTCAGCATCCCATTGTACAGAGCCAACCTGTTCCCGGGCATTCCACTGACTCTCCGGCCACTCCTCGCCGGAGTCGGAGACTCCGACGAAGAATTCCTCATCGCAATCTCGTGCTGCCTCCGAAAAACCTCACCGTCGCCTCTCGGATCCACCACGTCCTCTGCAAAGTGAACCCTCTTCATCTTCTTCTTCTTCTCCGTCTTCTTGACATCTATGGACAAAATTGAACAAACCCATTAGCCAAAGATCAAGAATTGAGAGATTGGGTGTCAAGAAACGGTGAAAGATCGAGTCTTTGTGGCTTACCGGAGGAGATGCAGGAGCGGAGGGGCTGGTGGTGGGAGGAGGGGAATTGGGGCTTCTGGAGGCGGAAGGCGAGGAGGAGCACCGTGCCGGAGACGGCCATGGCGGTGGCGAGGACCACTCCCTGTGAGCCCAACATGGAGGACATGGCTGAGTCGATGATCGGACAAGTAAGGAATGTGAATTGAGAATTGAGGAATTTGGTGGTTCTTGACTCTTTGGTTTAGACTTGGAGAGAAAATAAATAGGAATGGTGGTGTGGTGGTGGTGGACGATGAATATTAATATATATATTTAATATCATGTGGAGCAGCCTTACAAAAAATATATATATGTGTTGAAATAAATATTGGTTCTTTGTGTTGAATGAGTCTCGTGTCTCTTCTCTTTCGTTTTTAAAAGCCTCCGGTTACATTCACGCCCTTCTGGATTTTGAGATGCACTGTAACAAAATTCAACTAATTCATAAATGAATTTTTTTGCCAGGAATATGCATGCCTTTTTCAAATAATTTATAAAAAAATGTCAATCGAAATTTCAATTAACGTTTTTTAAAACAAAAGGAAAATAAATATTAGTTGAGTTTTCAGAAATTGAATTTAATGGGTTGAGGTTTATATTATATTTTGTAAAATAAAATTAATTAATGGGGGTGTTTAGTTAATTAATTGTTTGTGGTGGTTTGGCTTTTAGAGGGAGGTAGGAGGTACAGTTTGTCTGCTAACTGTATTTTAATTTACTTTTTTTTTTCTCTGCTCGTGCACCGCACGGCACCGGTAACCGAAACGTTTTCGCTGACGTCTTTTTTATTATTTTTTTCTTTGGGAGTTGCAACTTTCGCAGCGCGTGCGTTCCACGCTCCGTCGACGGCTGGAAAGTCCAGCTTTTGACCAAGGAAGCTTGCTTACTCCATCCTACAACTTTCTCATTTATTCTAGAACTTCAATAATGCAGTTTTGTCGGCACTA
The DNA here is from genome assembly GCA_036897365.1 of Geranium brycei. Classification (NCBI taxonomy): domain Eukaryota; kingdom Viridiplantae; phylum Streptophyta; class Magnoliopsida; order Geraniales; family Geraniaceae; genus Geranium; species Geranium brycei. Next base: position 11,987 of record JAYMTP010002600.1, read on the forward strand.
TCTCAACAAAATGTTAGTTCCCATATGAAACGGTCTCGCTCGAGTGGTCGATTTTGTCCCAACCCTACCACAAAACTTACTACATGTAAATATGATAGCTTCTTGTTTTATCGGGTTGAAACATTAAATGTTCATCAAATGAAATTATTTTGTCTTGGTATTTGATGAATAACAACGCGATCCTTTTAGTTTGATAGATTAAGAATATTGGGTTTTACTATCAAATTCATAGTATTTCGTTTTTTATAAGATATTAGCATATAGGGTTCTTCACAATTCGATTTTTAGTCAATTCAGTTCACTTTTATGAAAATAAAAACTGAAACCGAACTGACGGGATTAAGTTCAGGTTGATTTTCAACATGTCGGTTTTGGTGATTCTCGTCTTCCACCAAATCAAATAAAGAATACTAAATTCCCGTCGACTTCAAGAAATTTGACAACACTAGAACAAATTTAGTGTCCTTTGTTCCCTACCCTTCAAATCGAGGATGTCAGATGCTGGTCAGATTCAAGAATTTTGGATGTCCCCAAAAATAAGTTTCAGCTCTAGACCAACCAAAAGAAATAGAAGGTTTATGTACAAATGATGGTTTTTCTCTCGAAGTGTTTTTAATTTCCTCTTCTGATACACGTTTACAAAGTATTTTCCGGGTACTGAAAAACAGATTAAGGCATCAAATGATTTTCCGAGTTCATAACTAGAAAAGGTGTTGAAAAGGCAAGTTTATGTACAGAAGCACACATTACAGAAATTAAGGATCTGACAAACCGTATGAAGAAGTGTCAGGAGTGAGATCACGAGCAACCCGGAGAAGGTGTTCGATGTCGATGTCCGGGTAGTGCTGCAACAGCTTCAAGTTGTCCATGAAATCACCACTCAACACTCTGCTTTTCATGCACAGCAACATTGCACAACATATCCTTAATAACATATCCTGCACAAATGATCTCAGCTGATTCAGTTGAACATCAATCAATTACAAGGGCAATATTCATATGTGTGTCTGTGTATGTGTGTGCGAGTGAGAGAGAGAGACCTGAACACCAAAAGGATTGCTTAAAATAGAATCCCATATTCTCAAGATGGATTGGAAGCTGAATTCTTGTGTAAGTAGTAGCGTAATCCACCTGAATGCATAGAACTGCGGCTTCACCTGAATATCAAGGCATAAGGTGGTATCAATCTACAATTGGATTAAAGACAAAGGTGATAAAGAAGAAATTTGCACAATGATTTAATGTGCTGAGACCGTTTGTGTAATTGGTGAACAGAGGCGTTTTGGATGGAAGTGGCGGAACTGCACAAAACATCTATTTGATTTGACCTACCTTTGTTTTGTATTCAAGATGGCGCCATAGTTCCTCATCGTTGGATTTTAGTAACTCTGATAACCGAGAAAGAGTGGAGAGGATACCAACTGGACTGTTATCCAGCTGTTGGCAAAAGTGGTCCACTGAATCGCTCAAGAGGCGAACAAAACAAGAAAAGCTATCTGCTTCTGCATGTACCTACACATGGAAATGAATTATGTCATGCTTCAGAAACCTCTCCAAAAAAATAAAGCAAAAAAGAAAGAAGTTTTAACAGAATGGAGTGAGGTAATTCATACACCTTACCCCCAAACCTAGGGCAAAAAAGTAGTGAAGAGAGAAAAATCCTTGAACAATAAAGAAGGAACCAAGTAACTTATGATTAAACTTGTTCATGAAAGACAGATAAGTCAAATGAAGTAAACTTCAATGAAAAAGTTGTCTGCTGAATATACTTATTATGCATATATTTTCATGCGCACCACTGAAACAATTGTGAGGTGATTTCATCATTTCTGTAGAGGTTTCTTTCACTCTAATGCAAGAACCAGCTCTAGTATGGCAAAAAAATTCAACCCTGTGAATTATTGATTTAAGAAATGAAAAAAATGAAATGCACTATTGATACCAATACCATAGACATAAATTATTTGGCGGAACATATTAGAGGATCTTCAACCATCATTCTCCTCCTTTAAGTTATGTCTCATCTTGAATTTTCTTAATTCATGCTTCCATTTGAACGTAGGCCTACCAGATGCCCACCTCTTTCAGTTTCTATTAACTGAATTCTCACACATTTCCTCAGGGAATCACTAACCTCCCTATGCTAACATGAAATGTTGCATGTAATGGAAATGTCTCTCATTTTGAAATAGTTTACTGTGAACAACGAAATGAGTACACTCAACTTCATTCGAAGGGTCAAGAGAATTAGAAAATGGAAAGAAACCAAGACGGAAGGTTCTTACAGCATTTTTCTCGTCTGGATCATTACTAAAAACATAGAATATTGGTGCCAAGACCTCATTCATGCCTTGTACGTAGCGGATAGCAGGATTTAGTTTTGCAAAGAGGAGGAGAATACATCTCATTGATTCCTGTAGATGAATGCAGAGTGAGCAATATATTGTGAGCAAAATATTCTGAGATAAAACATGAGGAAAGAAGAGTGAGGATAAAAACCCTGTTTCTCCTACTAAAAGATGTTTCTCCTGAAAAGAACTTTAGGTCTGGGTGCGTGCGCTGTAAATCACGATCAATCTGTTCAGCAATCTCTGTGTGCTAGAAAAAGAAGTGTTCATTGTGATCAATGTCATCCAAGCACTGAAGAGAGCTCAAAATGGAAATTTTCTCTACCTCAAAGTATCGTTGCCAAGCACTAGCTTTACCATCACTCAATGGATGATCTTCCTGAGAAATTTCATGTCGCTTAAGTGGTCCATCAGCATCATCTTCAACACTCTGCTCACAGGAACTTTCATCTTTTCCCCTCATCAGCATCACTGACTGGTTAGAGTCAAGATTGTGCAACAGTTAAGACACCAGGAACTAAATTTACTACTCCATTCATTATGTGATCAGTCACAGACAACATCTTACAGGACTTGAGAGAAGCTCCTCTTTTAGCTTTGCATATTTTAGTCGATTCTCAGTCAGTTCTTTCTCCCATAAGTCACGTGAAGGAGGCAAATACCCTAAGAGCAGCTGTTTGCATGGAATTCAAATAGTTATTAATTCTCACAAAGTTGCATTATTAGTGTTTGAGATATAAACCAAATATCCCTTGTCCTGCACTAACAGCAATAGATGCCCTCTTAGTGATACGGCCCATGTAAACTCACGTTTCATCAAACATTTTTACCCACCAAACAGATGAGTAACCTTTCTGAGATTAAAGGATTATGCTTATCAGATTGTCATCACTTTCTGTCAACTTGATAGTGGCATTCAAAGAGAACCGTACCCCAGAGTTCTAAGAGGTAGAGACTTTCTGTTAACTTATCAGTGGCATTCAAAGAGAACCCTACCCCAGAGTTCTAAAAGGTAGAGACTTTAACACACAAATGGCCCCAATAATATGTTTTGAACATTACTTTGACAGAGTATAAGAGATGAGCACTAGGGGAGCACAAGTCCTAGTATTGTATAGTTATTTTCATCTTGTACAACATAATTGCTTCTTTATTCTTGGGGCCTTTTGTAATGAAAACACATAAATAGAACAGAATTCACAAGTGGGTATGGAGGTCCTCAACCCACCTGTTGCTAGAATGAAATCTGCCTAAAGGAAATTCAACTGCTTGGTGAATTGATGAATATTTTGTTGGTTCCTTTTACGTCCTCGTTATCTGCTACAAAATGATACTCTCATGAATCCGTCTTCCTAGGAGTAAGGTGGAAACTAGAATAGACATTATTAGTCTTTCTGCCTAGTTGCTCGTAATTAGTAAGCCATACATTTAGAATCTAATCCCCCACAGACGCCGATAATTTCCCAATGAACTACACAAAGTTCCAGGCTTCCAGTTTACATACATTTGGAATTTCCTTCTAAGTTGGTCATAGTACATTTAACATCCACATTTGGAATTTCCTTCTAAGTTGGTCATAGTACATTGAACATCCACATTAATTCTTGCATTAAGGAGACAATATCAGGACAGCAAGAGACTGACCTTCCAAGCGGTCGCACGCACACCTCCTCCGTCAGGAAGACCCGAATCAGCAATTCTTTGCAACTTCTCCAAGTTTATCTCATTTTGCGAAAGCTGAAAAGAACAAAAATAAACAAAATGCAAAACCCCCTTTACCGCGAATTTAATCTCTAACATGACAATGCAGAGCAAAAAAAAGACCAAATCATAGCCTGAATCAGGCTCTGCCATCTTATCTCTAACCAAACCCTAAAATTGAATATCAAAATGAACAATTTCATCAAATGCACTAAAAACCCACAATCAGAGCCCACACACAGACAAATCCACAAACACCTCAAGTGCACCATCTCTCTCAAGTCTCACCTCATACTCAAGGTCAGACCTCTTCTCATTCGCCGAAATCACCGCCGAGACCGACACCGGGGCGCTAGCCTCCTTATCGGGCCTCGACGACTCCGACTCTTCAGCCTTGTTCGCGCCATCATCATCATCATCATCATCGGATCCTTCTCTATCCGACCCGAGCGCATTCGGGTTCAGCGTCTCGAGCTCTTCGCCGTACTCGAACGTCGAATCGGACCCATCAATTTCTTCGTCCCTGTCATCGAATCGCGCGACCAGACTGCCGAGGCGGTCGGGGAGCTTGAGCTTGGCTCTGAGCATGGCGGGAGGGTTCAGCGGAGGCGAATCGGGTGCGCCGAGTCGAGGGATCGGTGCGGTTCCATGGGAAAGGGTACAGAGAGAAATGTGGGTTAGGTTTAGGTTTGGAGGTCATGACTCGGTGATTAACTCGTTTCTGACTCGGTTTTTCTCTGTGGAGAAGAATGGTAGTTTACAGTTGAACGGTAGGTATGGCCCACTGTGGACCCTCGTTGTCTGGCTCGGCCGATAGGATCGCGCCAGATCGATTCGATAAAGAGAAAATGGATTGGCGCAATTTGTTACCAAGATCACGTCTTATTCAATTATTCGAGTAAATAAAGGGGTAATTGCATATTACCACGTTACATCTAAAGTAATTTTCGTTAAATTCAACTTAACTAATATGCAAAATGTGTGAGCAGCTATGGTATAATGGTCCATAACACTCATTCATTCCTTGGACTCGGCCAGGGTTCGAGTTGTATTGCGTCACGTGAAGAAGGTTATGGGTTGGGGTAGAAATTAAGAGGTGGATTAGTAATTACTGAATAGGTTGGACTGAGTTTGTTGCTATATGTAATTTATAAATAGGGCATCTATTGGGGTGGATTAGTAGTTACTGAATAGGTTGGGCTGAGTTTGTTGCTACATGGAATTTATAAATAGGGCATCTATTTGATAAACATGAAAAAAATACTTTTATCGCCCAAATTCAGAAGACTAAAAACATCTTTTTTTCTTCCTTTTCTCTCTTCCTCCCTAAAATTTTTAAACCCTAATTTTTTAATCTGTTCGTCTTCGTGGGTGTAGGAAAATGATTTTCTACATCAAGGTACGACTGGAGGTAGGTGACTATATCATCTCCACGGATCTCGAGGAGCTCATCAAATACGGCTTTCTTAAAGACATTTGATAATCGATTTCAAAAGAAAAAAATTAACGAATTTGATTTTTTGGTTTTGAGTAAAGATGAGGAAAAGTGTAGATTGATATTTTTTTTGTCAACTGGGTTGGGATTAATATGGTGATTTATCGTTTGGGTTTTAGTCGAGATAATAAAGTGTAGATTAATTTGTTTTGATCTTAGTTGGGTTATGATTAATTAGGTGATTTATTTTGGTCGCAAGAATCTACTTCACGTGAAACGCATAAAGAAGGCCGGGTTCACAGCGAGGAGGGGAAGGTGAAGTGACATAGGCGCGACATGAAGGTCGTTGGAGGTGAACGACTTGGCAGATTTCATGGCCGTTGGCGAAAAGTTGTCATTGAGAACCAGTCTCCGATAGCTTTTTTTTTTCATTTTAAAAATATTTTTTTGTTAAAAAAATACAAATCTTCCTTCGTCCTTAAGTTGAATGTACTCGTCAATTGAGGGTAAAATTGTATTTTCATATTTATCGAATAACTGCCTCAATTTAAAAATTATACATCAAGGACAGTTGAGTGTATAAAAATAACCTAAATTTTAATTAAGTGTAGCTAAGTGGAAAAAATATATGATTTTTTTAGACCAAACAAAAGAGATAGATTAATGCAAATCAACAACAATAACATCTTTTAAACCCACGTGTTGAGAATATAAAATCTCACCTTAAAAGAAGAAATAAATTGAGTTTGTATAAAGAGTGTGGTCAAACCCAACTAAAGCTTGAGCTTTTAGTTGTGTAGTCGGACCCGATATGTACAACCCAATTTTACATTACTAGAACAGAACTCTAAACAACATACTAATAATAATCGAATAAAGCAGTTCTAGCAAGATTGTGAGCCACGACATTCACAAACCTCTATACAAAAGCTAATTTCAAGGAATTTAGATATTAGAACATCGTAATACAATCACTAATAACAACCCCCACCGATACTTTTCTCTTGTTAATATTATCCCTAACTGTTCTCAAATTATCCCTAATAGGCCCTTAGTACAAAATTTACCTTTAAATATTTCTAAATTACTAAAATACCCATAATTATTCTTAATTTACCATGTTACCCATATTGTGTTTATATTGCATAACTACTCCTAAATTTTTGTAAATTACCAATATACCTATACTCGGCAATGAATTACAGAATTTCTCCTCTTTGTCCACAAGCTATCAAATTATCCTTCATTGTCCCTAAATGATCAAATTACCTTATTGCTTCGATAATTACCAAAATATCTTAATGAAGTTGGCCTTGGCGTAGGTGGTTTAGGACGTTCGCATTCCTGGCCTTGGCCAGGGATTGTACACATATGTCTTGTAACCCATTCCTATCCTCTTCAACATCTTTTTTGCTACTTTGTATGACTGGATAATTGTTAGGGGAAAGTAACAATCTCTTATTTAACATACAATTCGTACTAAAATTTTCATCTGTCATTCCATATTGTTGTTTCATGGACATCAAATCTAGAAGGGTGCTCAATGTGGTTTCGTCACAACCTTCATATAAAGGTGTCTCTTGCTCTTTCATTAATTGTTTGTACTTTTCCATCGCTTCTTTGACAATTGTGTCATCAACACGTACATTATCATCTTCAATGAATGATGGGTTGTTTTCCGAAGCCTCGCGGAAGGGGAAAGCATCTTGAACAAACTCAACTATTGGGTCAACTTCAA
>JAYMTP010002601.1:0-19203 GCA_036897365.1 Geranium brycei
GAGATATGCGAGCACCGAATCTTGTGAAATCGTTGGACCGCTTGGGAAGCGTTGGTTTTTGGGTTCGAGTAGCAGGTGCTTCTATCGCATTATTTTTCTGTTAGTTTGTATATAAGTCAGGTTATAGGATGACTTTTTGTTTGGTCATCTTTACTCTTTTAAGCTCTGGCTTGGAGAATGGTATGAATTATATTTCATATAATATTTCTATTGTACTTGTTGCAGTCAATCTCTAATAAAATTGTTCGGCTTTAAAAAAATTCCAAGAAGTTCAATCTCAACTTAAATATAATTAATATACACATTCTTTAATGTATGGAGCTCGAAAAATTCTAATATGACGAACACTTTACGGCTTAACAATTAGACCCATGGTTGTATGCTGTATTATAATAAAATTAACATTTTATGAAGACACTTTTCTCTGTTTTAATTCGACGGCGAGCATTTAAATTAATCAAACTTAAATTAAAATGAACCGAAACTCTGCCGCCATTGGAACACTTTTTTCAAAAAGCCTAATCGTTCTTTGAATAGAAAAGCTAAGCTCATCAATATGTGGCCCAAATGTGTCATCGCCACTTTGTGTATAAATGCTAACCCTCCATTGAAGGACATGGAATACTAATAACAGAGTACTCACTGGTTGTTTCCGGCGAAAATGGCGGTGGAAGAGCACCCGGTGAAGGCTTTCGGGTGGGCGGCGAAAGACCCATCTGGATCTCTCTCTCCTTTTCACTTCTCTAGAAGGTAATGGCTTCTGGCTCTCTCTCCTCTCCCTTCAATTTCTTCCATTTTGATGAAATATGTGAAATTTCATTTTCGTATAATTAAGTTGACACGATTATTAATTATGACAACTGATTTCAAAACGTTAGTGAAATTTGTTCTATGAGATATTTTGAAGTTATCTGTAATTAAGTAGTAATCGTGTCAACTTAGTTGTATGTTATGGATATCGGTGGATACTGACGATGTATCATAATTTTCAACCTCCTCGAGACGTTACAACAAATATCAAACAAAATACCAGTCAAATACATATCAAAGCCGGTCAACCGGACAAATTTAAATTAAATCTGGTTGAATTCGAGCTTATCTGGTCCAAATCAATTAATTTCGGTTAAATCTAAATAATTTTGGTTTAATATGATCTAATCTGATTCACCTAATTAACTCTAGTTTGATATTTATGTTATAAACAATTACATAATTCAAAAGTCAAACTCTCGTACATTGTGTTGTGATGATCATTGAAAATTTGAAATTAAAATGATTAAATATTATTCATTTTGTGTTTAATAATTAATAAATAATAAATATGAGTACGTGTATATTTATTTATTACAAAAACGCATTTTGTCGCGATCCCTCGAGTTTGACAAATCTCCCTTTCTGTCAGCCGACCAATATGTCTCCGAGTTCTAAATCAGACAACCTTAATTGTACTAAAACGAGATTATCCCTTCATTTATTTACTTATACAATTGGACTTTAACACATGGCATTTTGTTTTGCTTGTAGGGCAATTAGGGAAGATGATGTGAAATTGAAGGTTCTGTTTTGTGGGGTATGTCATTCTGATCTTCACGCCCTCAAGAATGAGTGGGGCGCCACTACTTACCCTCTGGTTCCTGGGTATGTTTCATTTCAGATCATTCGTTTTATGCTCACTTATTATTATTCATCGTCAAGATTCAGTTTTAGAGTTCGGTTTCAATGTGAATCAATTTATCTTATTTAGGAGATGAGAGATTGGATCTGAATGATAATAAAGTTTCATGTTGGGTCAGGGTTGGCCCACTAGAGCCTACAGGACACTTTGATTAAGCTATGCCTTATTTTGTTGAATATAAGTAATAAAAAGTAAATACAATACAAAAGTGTCAAACGGAAACTCAATTCATCCACTTGTAAAACAAATATATATTAGTTCCCCGCAACAAATGTGACTGACTTTCATACTTTAAACGATTTAATTGACGGTGCATTGAAACCATACCTAAAATCACTACGTGAGGAAACGGTCCACTAAAATTATATCTGGAACTACTACTTGTTTAAATGCTCCATTGAAACTATACCCGGGACCGTGTGGAAACGGTATGGTTCTGACAGTAATTATTTTATTTGGTTCTACCCAATTTGAACAAGTTGGTTTTGTATATTTTCCTAAAGTTTTAGTTTCTAACAATTTGAAAGTCATTTGGTGGTTAGTTAAAAGTCAGGTCAAACTCATTTTGCATGAACATCAACTGTTGCAGCATAATCTCTTTTTCAATTTTTCGGTCCTCACTTATTTTCAAAATTAATATTTATCACTCTTTGTCATTATATATTATCCTATAACTTGTTTGCCTAATGTAATTTCAGCTCCAGTACCCTCTTTGAGATCTTTTGTTCCTTATCCTCCTAGATAAAAATCACATTGCCGAGAAAAAAACGATAGAGCCAACAACAATTGAATTAGTCATTCAGTTAGCTGTTCCTGAACTTCATCACTCTTGTAGTGCTACGCTGACAAAAACATGTTACTGATAAAATATAAAAAAACATATTGATTTTAGGCATGAAATTGTGGGGGAAGTGACAGAGATTGGGAACAAGGTAACAAAATTTAAGGTTGGGGACAAAGTCGGTGTTGGATGCTTGGTGGGAGCGTGCCATTCCTGCGAGAGCTGCAACGCCGACCTCGAAAACTACTGCCCGAAATTGATACCCACGTACAATGCCAAGTACCATGACGGGACTGTGACGTACGGGGGCTACTCGGACACCATGGTGGCGAGCGAGCGCTACGTTGTCAAGTTCCCGGAGAACATGCCTCTGGACGCCGGAGCGCCACTCCTCTGCGCCGGGATCTCTGTTTATAGTGCCTTGAAATATTACGGGCTTGCCGAGCCGGGCAGGCACATTGGAGTGGTAGGCCTCGGAGGGCTCGGCCATGTAGCTGTCAAATTTGCCAAGGCTTTCGGTCTGAAAGTGACCGTGATCAGTACTTCTTTGAAGAAGAAAGAGGAAGCTCTGGATCGGCTTGGTGCGGATTGTTTTTTGGTTAGCTCCGATCATGATCAGATGCAGGTACTGCAATCAACGACCTCATACTTGTTATAACTATCGTATAGCTCAATACTTATCATGCCCGTTATTTTATTTCTACTGCATGAACAAGACTAGAATACCGAACTTTTATTATTCACTGTATCGCCGACATGAGAACTGAAATAAATGATTTCATTTTAATTACATGAGATCTACGCCACTTCACCCACATGCATCGTACTTATTGTATAATGTAATTTTATTGCTCTACATAACAATTTGGAATTAACGTGTTACTTTTATCTACTATTTAGGCGGGCATGTGATGCGATTAGGATAAGTGATTTCATACTTATTATACCCGTCATTTCATTTATTTTGTGCAACAGTTTACATTATTGAATTTGCAACATTGCAAGTCATGTGCTTCTAGACGGGTATTTTTATAACAAGTCTAGAATCATCGACTTCATATTTATCATGCCCGTCATTATTATCATGGATGTAAAATGACGTTTACATTTGCTCAGGGCGCGATGGGGACAATGGATGGTGTCATAGACACAGTCTCCACCGCGCATACGATCGTTCCTCTGATAGGCCTTCTCAAGGCAAATGGAAAGCTCATCACGGTTGGTATACCCGACAAGCCCCACGAGCTCCCGGTCGACCCTCTAATATATGGTATGTTAACTAATAACGATGATATTGATCAAGAAATTATTTTTATTTATACGATTCTAAAAAAATCAAGAACAGGGAGGAAGATGGTGGGAGGGAGTTTGATCGGAGGGATGAAGGAGACTCAAGAGATGATTGATTTTGCAGCAAAACATAACATAAAAGCAGACATTGAGCTTATTAAAATGGACTATGTGAACACTGCAATGGAGAGGCTCGCAAAGGCTGATGTTAGGTACAGGTTTGTCATTGACATTGGCAACACTTTGGCTCCTACAAAACCTTCAACATAGATTTGGGCAATTGCCAAAGACTTCATTTGTGAGTGTCCATTGAGTGCTTAGCTTTAACTACTTTGAGTGTTGTTTTTCTGTTTTGTTGGATTCAGAATCATATGTCTGTACTGAGTACTATAATTTTATAACAAATAAAAAACTTATATGTTATGAATAATTGAAAGAGAGTTCTACTTTTTCCACTGACCAAGAGATTCAAAATAAATTGAATTTATTATTAGAAATTTTTTGGCATATAAAATGAAGGATGTACATCATTGTATAGATCATGCGATCTTAATCGTATTATTGTATTTGATCTATGAAAATTGAGGAAACATACTTTACTTGTTGATCTGCAAATTCATTTATTTCATAAAGCTCGAAATCTCTAGTTATCCATACTGAATTTGAGATTAGTTGGACCATCAAGTCCTAGTGTTCACAAAATTTTAAAATAATGTAGTCTTATGTTTGGGCTTAGGCTTGGGTTTGGACTTTTTCTAATATTGATTAGGCCCGGCAAGAATTGAAACAAAATAGTATTTAACTTATTGTTTATTTAATTTATATTTTCTATTTCTATTTATTTAATTAATCATGTTATTAACGATATTAAATTTAAACAAATCGGCTAAAATCCCCGACCTCGGACCAGGTAGAACCTCCTTAAATCACTACACCAAATACGCTTTCACGTTATATTAAATTTTTTAGTATGAAAGTTTACGATCCCTTAAGTTTCAATGGAGTTAGGTAAAATAAAAAAAATCAAAGACCATAACTAAAAAAACTTGATTTCAATATACTTGTTTGAAAATAGATTTTAATCGGGTGAACATATATTTATGAAATTATCTCCTTGCTTAATTACTGTGTGATCTGTTCATTGTGGCTGCCCTGCATATATCTCTGCTAATTAATATTCTTCTCTTTCCACATCGTCTTATCATGTAATTAATTGGATTGTGTGTTAATTAATCCGTTTGCACTATTTAATTTTGTTTTTAAACTAATACAATTTTAAATACTAGGCTGCTAATGAGCTAAAGAACATGGATCATGTCATAAGCAATGACATAGCCAACGTCGAATCCATCTAAAACAACAATAAAAACTATGACTACTTTGTTTCTTTTTTAGCATCATCAATTAACTGAAGATTTGTTTATTCTTGGTTCAACGTTTGTGACCTAATTAAGCTTTGGATGGCTTTTGATATTTTAGATAAAAATAATTACGGGTCATAGTATTATAATACTTTAACTTCAGTGGGTTAGACATAACTATCATTTCTAATAATTGGTGGTCTACCACTTAACCCTATCATTGCTTATTTAGTGTATATATTTCCTTAAAATATTTGAAATTAAATATATTTTTCTTATAGTAATAGAATAAATATACAATTAATCTCATCTCTTAGAATCAAAAGCTTTAATTTTTGATGTTTTTAGTGCAGGACGTACGATCTTGTGTTGAGGCTTAAAACATAAGTTGTTGATAAAAAAATTTTGTTTCAAATTGAATTGATTAATTTGATTTGGGCATTTATTTTTAAATTGGGCTTGAAAGTTAGGGATTTTTAATTATATTTGAACACTATTTGTTAGGTGAGGCCTAAAGCAACTGCTTTAGTTGCTATATAGACGAGTCGACCTTATAACAGTGTATAGAAGCCCGTATATTGGCAGCGGTGTAGATCTCATTTAGATTGATATATTTTTTTCTAGAAATTTTCAGGTTAATATTATTTTATTGGGAGAAGGCCGATTGTTGGTACCGGTCTAGATCTTGTATCTGCTTTGATTTAATCAAAACTCAAAACCAAAAAGCGGGGAAAGAAAAAGAGAATATTCAACTTTATCTATGTCGAAATAGTATTTTCGAAAGAAATATAAATACAAATATGTATTTTCTATTTTAATCACCTTCGATTGTTAGGCCAACTCAAGAAAACTAAACCGGTTCACTTGGAGCATTTTCAATGGGATCTCTACAAGTGAAATTAAAAAAAGAAATGCACTTCAATAGGGTTCCTTATGCATGTATGACTCCCTACGATAGGGAGCTCCCCATATTTTCCCTCTCTCCTTACTTGCAGACTTCACATTCTCTCACCTATTTTGTAAATAAAATAAGAAATAGTATTTTTTTTGAAGCTCAAAATAAAAAATATTATTAAAATAACATAAATAACTTAAATGTGAGGAGCATATAGCTGAGGTTTAATATGAAAAAGAATACCTAATCATCATAATTTTAATGTAAATTACTTTTAATACTAGTTTAAACGTAGAGAGCATCATTAGAGTCTGGGTGATGCTCTTATATTACTTTTGTACCGACTTTCACTATTCAATTAATTATTATTATTTTTAGAAAAGATTGGACACACTCAGCTCTCACATATATTAGGACGTGAGCAAATATGTCATTGAGTTTTGTAATAATTGTTGGTTTACCGCTAAACTCAATTTTTATTCATTTAATATTTTTATCTAAATATTATATCGTTTTCTTTATCTATCTTTAACCCACTCACTCAGATACCATACTGAGTCTCGAACCCTGATCTAAAATCAGGAGCAATCAATGCCAATCACCATGTTACACTCAAACTGGTACCATCTGGCATCCCATTCAAAGCTGGTGCTATTTTATTCATTTAATATAATAAACTTATCCTTAAGAACGTTTCAAATAAAATATGTTGTCTCATATAATAATAATTAATTATCAAAGAAACAAAAGTTAACCTTCCCGTCACAGTCACAAACTTTAATTTCCCTATATATATACTAGGCCAAATTCTTCTCAAGATCAATCCAAAAGCTTCCCAGAGTTAATAAGAGTATCAAAATTATTTCATTAAATTAAATATCATGTCGTCGACTCCAGAGGAAGAGCACCCGGTGAAGGTCTTTGGATGGGCTGCTACAGACACTTCCGGCCATCTCTCTCCCTTCCACTTCTCCAGAAGGTAATATATACATATAATAATGACTTTTTTTAATTATATATAAAAGAGATTCTTGATAATTTATCCATAATTTTATTTATGGGTCAGGGCCGTTGGAGAAGAAGATGTGATGTTCAAGATATTGTACTGTGGAGTGTGTCACAGCGATCTTCATTTCGTCAAGGATGAATGGGGAATGTCTGTTTACCCCTTGGTTCCCGGGTAAGTATCATCTTATTTAATTTAATTATTTATATAATTAAAAACGTTCAACGACATCTATATTTTTTTTAAATATATAAATAAATACATTCAACTATACACTTTTTCACTTAATTACAACTACTTAAGACTTGGATCATTTGGATAGATCTAAGTTTGTAAATTCACACATGTTAAATTTTTTGTGAAAAATATTAATTTTAAAGTGAAAAGACGAAAATGCCCTTGTGTGAAAATCTGATCTTCTTACCCTAAAAATCTAAATGACATTTTAGACTTTTCACTATAAAACTTAAATGTTGGGTATATGTGAATGACCAGAGTCTTAGTTAAATGTTGTTAAGTGTATTTATTTGTACTTGTCCCTATATTTTTATATATGAAAAGTGTCACCTCATTTTATTTAATTGAGTGAAAAAGTTTCAATGACCTTTATATTTCTTTTATAAGCAATTAGTTATATGTTAATTATTGAACATGGGTATCTATGCATATTTTATTTAAATTGCAGGCACGAAATTGTGGGAGAAGTGACAGAAATGGGTAGCAAAGTAAAAAGGGTCAAAATCGGAGACAAAGTGGGAGTAGGGTGCAACGTAGGAGCATGCCACTCGTGCGACCGATGTTTCAACGACCTCGAAAACTACTGCCCCGAGGCCGTGCTCACGTACAGCGCCAAGTACCGCGACGGAACCATCACCTACGGGGGCTACTCGGACATCATGGTCGTGGAGGAGCGCTACATCGTCCGAATCCCCGAAAACCTGCCTCTGGCCGCTGGGGCGCCCCTCCTGTGCGCCGGGATCACCGTGTACAGCCCGTTGAAGTACTACGGAATCGCGGCCCCGGGGAAGCATGTGGGGATCGTTGGCATTGGCGGACTTGGTCACGTTGCGGTCAAATTTGCCAAGGCTATGGGGGCCAAAGTGACCGTTATTAGTACTTCTAGTGGGAAGAGAGAGGAGGCCTTGAACCATCTCGGGGCGGACTCGTTTGTGGTCAGCCGTGACCCCAAACAAATGGAGGTATGTACGTGTGAATCTGTTCACCGGCTTAAATAACAGTCTGAGTCTCCATTTCTCTTTTTTTTTTTAAAACAGAAGCCTCAGTTGTAATTCTTGCTTTAGACCCGAATAACTGTTGAGCCGACCCTGCATCCAGTTTCGATGGATTTGTATTTGAATTTGGTGGATGGTATATATGTTGTGAGTGCAGGCAGCAATGGGCACAATGGATGGCATATTGGACACAGTATCAGCATTTCACCCTCTATTGCCTCTCGTCAACCTGTTGAAATTTGAAGGGAAGCTTGTTATGGTTGGTGCTCCCGACAAGCCGCTCGAGCTACCGATCATGCCTCTGCTTTTAGGGAGGAAAGTGGTGGCCGGGAGCATGACCGGAGGAATAAAGGAGATCCAAGAAATGATAGATTTCGCGGCCAAACAAAACATAACTGCGGACATTGAACTCATTCCTATGGATTACATTAACACTGCCATGGACCGTCTCGTCAAGACCGATGTTCGGTACCGATTCGTTATCGACATCGCCAACACCCTGCCGGCAACCAAGCCCTAAACGATCTCGAGCTTAGGATGCTCTATGAGGCTTTCAAATAAAGTGTGCAGCATTTTAATGTTTTTACTTAAGTTGTGTGACATCTTTATTAATGTATTTAAGAACTTTTAAGAATCACAAATTTGATGTTGTCTTGTTTTATCATAGCCGAGCCCAAATCTTAATACATAATTTGCTATTAAAAAAGTCTATCGTTTTATTACTAAAAAAAAGGTGCGTTAAGGTATGTGATTTTCACAATGGACATTTATGTAATAGTTAGAAAGGATCCAACTTGGCATAGAATTATAACAAATAATGTATCATGTTATAAAAGGAGAATGTCACTTCATTAAATCTAAATATATTTTATTTTCACACAATTATATCTAATTATGATTTTGGTTTGTACGGTATATGTTCTTTTGACGTCTTTTGTTTTCAAATTTTGTCGCATGGTAGCCACCGCTCCGTTTTTTATTAAAAAGAAAACCCTCTGTTATGAACCGACCTTTAGAGAATTGTATTATTGATCTTATAATCTATTTGTCAGCATTCGAAAGAAAAATCTGCATGTACTAAGATTCGAACTCAAGATTCCATCCTTTCCAGTTTTAGTGTTGTTGTCTTGCGGTTTCGATCAGGTTTCTTGATGATTGTGTCATCGAGAAAGGGTTTGTGTTTGTGTTTTCTTGTGCCATCAATGGCTGAGTAAAGCCTTGAATCAACACCACCATGTCATTTTGGGAAGAAAGGTCACTTTTTTATTATTTTGGTTGTGTGATTGAAGATTTATTTAGGTTCTTAAATCTTTGGTTATTTTTGTGCTGGTTGGGTTTTGGTTATTTTTGTAACTTGTTATATATTGGTTGTAAATTCCCAATTTTTATGTTATTCAATGTACTATTTTTATGTATTCGACCTTTTCTCTTATTCTTATGTTTTATGGTTAAAATATTTGTGTTTTATTATTGACAATATTTTTTATTGGTGATATTTTGTGTCGTGATCCATCCAATAATTAGTTTCTTGGGTTTAAAACCGATTTGGGCTAAAATAAGGAGGCACATCAAAATGTCAGGCCGGGTTGAGTAAAACTCACAACCCGCCCTGGTTAACCCCAGCCCACAACCTGTTGGAACAGTTTTGAATATGATTGTGAATAGGCCTCAATTTCTCAACCCACTAGTTTTGGATTGGACCTAAGAACCAAAAGTACAGTCTACTTAAATAAAAAAGCCGATTTGAGATTGTTTATCGAGGAAAGGCATTGTTGGGCCGGGGGACCCCAACCCAGGCCATGCTCACTCCTACCTAGAACCATTAGCCACCCCCAGTTTTGGGCTTTGACATGTTTTGTTGAATTTAATTGGCCCAACATTTATCTGTACCTAATCAAGTTCAATTACTTTCATTAATTTTAGTCCATATTCTCGTCTTTCATGACACGGAAAATTTTCCGTGGAAATGTCAAATTCTACGTAGTTGCCAAGAAAATTATGGACATGACATTAGCTCAGCAAATATGTCAGCCCAGAATATCACATCCTTCCCCACCTTGGATCTTATATAAACCCATCACTCACAATTACAATATCACAAGCAATTTCAATTTTCTAGCCAAACAAACATCATTTTCTTGCTGATCTTCAGGAAATAAAATGGTGGAGCAAGAGCACCCAAACAAGGCCTTTGGATGGGCAGCCAGAGACCCTTCTGGTGTCCTCTCTCCATTTCATTTCTCCAGAAGGTTAGTATTGATATTCTTAACTATCTTTTCATCGTGTGTATCATGAAATCTGAATTGATGCATCCTAATTTGATTTAAAATTATACATAGTATTCGGTCCAAATGCAATCTGTTTGATTGGTGTTCATAGGTATTTGAGGGAAATAAATCTCACTTGTAAGTAGAAGCATAAGAATGAAATTAAATTCTCATAAAAATAAGGGGTAATTTTACTTTGGTTACTACAAAAGTTTGTAGTCTCACTTTATTTTTGAGGTTATCAAAAAGAAATTTTGTCTCACTGTTATAACTTTCGTTACTTTTTTTTCCGTTATCTTGCCTATGTGCGCGGCACATGACCAAAAGTACCTCTAATCCCTAATTTAGTAGTAAGCGAAATAAAAAACACAGAGAACCCATTTTGCTCACAATCGATCGTCATCGATAATGAAAGAGGAGAGGCGACACCAGCGATGCGAGTGTGAAATTTCTTCTTCGATTCAGACGCCGCATACCATTGAAACCTAGGTAGAAGATTCGCATACCACTTCGCATGTTCGTCTTCGTCTCTATTAACCAAACCAAATGAAAAGCGTAAGTGGATATGGGTTAGGATACAGGTTATGTAGCGTTAACACTCATGGAAAAAACAGACATTTCAAATCATTCTCAAACCGAAGTTATAACACTGAGACAAAATGTGTTTTACAAATTAAATTAGATTTTTGGTGACCTAAGTGAGACTACAAATTTTTGTGGTGACCTAAGTGAAATTAACCCTAAAATTAATGTGAAAATAATAAGTCATATATATTGAAAAACAAATTAAATAATAAGGTTGGCTTTTCAGTCGTTGAGCAGAATCCGATTAACTCATTTTATTTACGTAGTATGAGAGCATGTCAATTTAATAGATTTTGGGTGCAGGGATACCGGAGAGAAAGACGTGACCTTCAAGGTATTGTACTGTGGAATATGTCACTCAGACCTTCACATGGTGAAAAATGAATGGGGCTCATCACCTAATTACCCCATAGTTCCTGGGTATATAAATGCATCTTATCATTAATCTATTTTCTTTCATCTTTTATTGGTTGTTGACTCAGTCCAATCTATTTTCATTAATCTATAGGCACGAGATCGTGGGAGTTGTGACGGAGGTGGGCACCAAGGTGGACAAGTTCAAGGTCGGAGACAGAGTGGGTGTCGGGTCCATGGTCAACTCGTGCCGCACGTGCGCCAGTTGCGCCGACAATCTCGAGAGCTACTGTCCGAAAATGGTGGCCGCGTTTGCGTTCAAGAACAATGACGGGACGATGACGTACGGAGGTTACTCCGACAGCATGGTGGCCGACGAGCACTTCGTGGTGCGTGTCCCCGACAGCGTTGACCTGGCCGCCACCGCCCCGCTCTTATGCGGCGGGATCACGGTGTACAGCCCGTTGAGGTTCTTCGGGCTCGACCAACCTGGCATGCGCGTTGGTGTCGTCGGGCTGGGCGGTCTTGGCCACATGGCTGTCAAGTTCGCTAAGGCTATGGGCGTTAAGGTCACGGTCATTAGTACTTCGGTTAACAAGAAGAGTGAAGCTATGGAGCGTCTTGGTGTAGACTCGTTTTTGGTTAGTGGTGACCAACAACAAATGCAGGTACATATAGTTTTCAAACTAGTTTCATTCTTTATTTACCCACATTAAAACATTAAATTTAACTTAATCTTAGCGGGCGACTATATTGTAACCAGTGCAGTACCAGAAGTTTGATATTTTATATCTCACTGACCTGGGTGGATATCAGTGCTTGATAAATATTTTGAAATTTTCGCGAGACTTAAACAGAGCAACATTAACTTCCACTTGTTGTTTTGAAATTTTATTTTGGCGGTTTCCGATGGTACGTTTTGTGTAGGCGGCTATGGGCACAATGGACGGGATCATCGATACGGTGTCGGCAATCCATCCTGTGACGCCTCTAATTAGTCTGCTCAAGTCCACTGGAAAGCTTGTGATGGTTGGCATTCCGGACAAGCCTCTTGAGCTTCCGGTTCTTTCTTTGATCACGGGTAAGAGCAACTCCAACCCAAGTTACTAAAATGCAAAAGTTATTACTCGAATTTTAATACAAATATCAAACAAATTACATAAACGGATGGAAATGACAGGAAGGAAGAGCATTAGTGGAAGCGCCATAGGAGGAATGAAGGAGACACAAGAAATGATCGATTTCGCGGCGGAGCACAACATTAAAGCTGACATTGAGTTGGTCCCGATGGATTATGTGAACACGGCCATGGAACGGCTACACAGAGGAGATGTTAGATATCGATTCGTCATCGACATTGCAAATACATTGGAAGCTACTCGCTGAAGAGAGTTATGGCTTTTGCTTCCGACAATCAGTACATGATGGTCTTGATTTGAGTTGTCCCTACTTTCTTCTTCAAATTCAGATATGAAAATTTAGTATTTATGTTAGCATCTTTTATATTTTCATTTTTTTAAACTGTGTGTATTTAATTGAGAAACTTGACAACAACCTAATTCTATTTTTATTCCTAATTTTTTGCCCTTTTGTTTTGATTTATTGCTGTTTTTTTTTAACTTCAGTGATATGTAAAGGAGAATTGAAATGTGAGAATGGAATTGCTGACTTTAAGTGTTGAATTTGGTGCTTCATTGAATGGGCCTGGTTGACCCTGACTTCCATGCATTAGATGGGCTTGTTTCAAGCATGAGCCCTCCCCATCCAAGCTCATTTGCAAGTTATGATTCAAATTTTAGAAAGCACATTGCTTGATTTTTTCACTCAACTGAAATCAAGCCTAATCTCAAGTTCAAGGAATAAAAGAAATAGAAAAAAGACAATCAAGTATCGAAGATGTCACGGTTAAATTTTTGGATCGAGATAGATTTGTCTAAATATATGTTTTCGTACCGAATACGACTTTATCTCCATCACTATCCAAACACAGTCAATTGAAATCAACAAGACCTATACTTCTCAAACTCCTCTCTCACTCATCTGCTAGTGCTTCGCAGTTTTCAATTTCAAATTTTTTATTAGTATATGTTGTTAGTGTTCTTAATTCTCAATAAAATTTATTTTGCTGATAAAAAAATGTAATTTGATTTTTGGTGTAAAATTTGTTGTTATCATTCTGTTTGATTGAATATGTATGATTTAACTTATGCATGTATGTGATTTTATATTTTGTTATTAGTATGCAAGTGTACAAACATGCCACTATTTTTTAATGATGAAGAGCAATTACCTGATATTGATTTTTTGGGTAGCTTATATGATAATTGTAACTGGTATTATTGGAGAAGGAATGGACAAATTGGCGTATTTTGAAAATTGGAAAGGTAATTAAAGATATACTTGTCATTTTACTTAAGAAATTAACTAAAAACTTACTAAATTATGGACGGATCACAAAGTCATTTTCAAACTTGAGTGTAATGATGTGTAAACATGTGAGGCTCAAGTGGAGTAATTCATAAATTATCCCTTTTAAATACAACATTTATAATTTTTCTATATTTACTCACTAAACAAGTCTATTTTACTGTCCTACTTACAAGAAACCACCACCTAAAATCTCTCAAAGCAACTATATTAATTTAAACCATAAAGGGAGATTTAAAGTCAGATTATGGGTCAACATAACATAAGCCAAAAGGGAAAGGTTGACTGGTGTGAGCTCTTAAAGTGACCAGTACTCAGTAGTATAAAAGTGTGAATTTCAACCAAACAAATTGCTTGAACTGTTTCAATAAGTTACACTTTGATACTTGATTAAAAGGCAAAAACCCATATTGACATGTTTTACTGTTTAGGGAAATTACACTTTGTCATGGTTTAATTTGCAAAATTTTAAATTCACATCAATATTAATTTGTGTAAGAAAACTAACACATCTTAAAGCTTAAGCTGATAGGTGTAGGCTCAAATTGTTATTTTAGCTAGTGAGCAGATTCACATCTTTCAGATGTGATATTATAACACGCCAACGATCAAGGAGAATTGGGGTGGTTGGAGCATGGACGTCCTCCGATCCATGGGCCTCAAGCTTGAAACAGATAGCACATGAATGTCACGTTCAAAACAGAACCAAACTCTGATATTATGTCACGTGAGAGAACGTGAGTTGATAAAGCCCACGTGTTGAATACACGTGAAAGGGGGTGTTGACAATATAAAGTCGTGCATGAAAAGGATACCGAAAATGAAAATGGTGTATATAAAGTGATGAGTGATCAAACCCAACCAGCAAATTTAAGCTCTTAAGTGGGTTGGACTTCTAACAATTTGAAGGTATTGAAGGTATTAAATTATATTCATGTGGTGATACACATCTTTTAAATGTAAAAATAACATGTCATTTAGCGGGAAATGAGGGCTAGGTTGATGTACTTACTAAGGGGCATCAATGTCTTCGCCTTGATATATCGCACGAGAAGTTGAACATTGGTGTCTCGGAGATATATGGCTATAAGTTAAACGTTCGGGATAATATATATCTTAAAAGTAGAAAAAAGTTTCTTCTCACTTGTTCTCTCCAACTCATTTCATTCTCGTCAATGCAAGTTATCAGATTAAGAAATAATATGTGATTCTTTTTTTTAATGATAGAAAGTTTATTTACTGAGAATGCCAATGTGTCATGACTCTAGACGGCCGATAGATGAATAAAATACTTTTAAGTTGCATAACCTAACATGATTTGTACGAGCAGATGTGTAGTTTTAATTCACTCGACCGTCTAAAATTTAGACAACGGCCAAATCAATACAATATTTCTAGTTGCACAATCTTATTAGTGTGGGGTGAATAGATTAATTTAATACGATCAATCTTCTTAAATTTGGAGAATTGTCAGATATTAATATAATACTTATGAGATGCTCAATTCCATTTGTGCGATGATCATGATGGATAAGTTTATCTCGTTCGATCTTTTAAAATTTATGCAGTCGTAAGTCATCGAATCAAATAGAGAATACTTTAAATTGCATAATCCAATGGGTAGGTGAATTAGTCTTTTAATATTTTTGACAACTCACTAGGACCATCCAACATCCTAATGACATGTACATGTGGTACATCTTTTAGATGTATGACTCTAAAATACACTTTTTTTGAATTTATGGTGATTCAAATATATGTATAGTATATATAAGTGGCATTATTATCTATTATCTAATTAATAATTAGTCGTTAGTATCTTAATTAAACATACACATTCATCTTGGCGGCCGTACAATAATAAAAAACGTGCTTTTGCAGCCCTAGCTATAGTTTTGATCATCCATACACGGACCACTTAACAAATGTATAGGTTGCTATTTTTGCAATATTAATTAATTTATACTTTTGTTTATTTAATGTAAATTTTGTATTCTCTGACAGAAAAAATTGGGTGTCAAGATAAGCTCATTATTTAGAGCCGTTAATGTTTTCTCCTACATATGTAATAAAAAGAGGTGTGTTTTCGTTGACCTTGATGTTTGAAATAAACCAAATTAAAAAGCTGAATCATCATGAGTAGTTGACTTTAGCGTTTCATTTAGCTACACCAAAAGAAAAATGGATCCGTAATTTTTCTAATAATTACATAATCATCTATGCATCAACATATAATTCAAACCAGACATATGATAAATAGATATGTCACCGCTAAATTAATATATAAAACATTTAAAAATAATTGAATTTAAACTAAGATAAGTGAGTTAAAATATAAGCATGGGTTCTATAGATAGATATAGCTACATTGCGGGTTTCCCTAAAAACGTTATAAATTGAAAGTCAAACATCAATTGGATATTTCGTCAAACATTATATAAATACATAAAATTTATATTCAATTTATCATTTTGTGTAATAATAATGTTTCTTTTTATATATAGAAGCTTAACAAGTCGCTTGATAATACATTAGTAGAACATAATAAATTGAAAGGCACGCATTATTTAAATATTTTGTCGAGCATTATATAAATATACATAATATATAAAAGATATTTGATTTAGCATTTCGTGTGTAATAATAAGATTCTCTAATTAATAACATCATTCCTATCAAAATAAATATTATATTGATTTTAATGAATAATTTATCTTTGATGGATTGATTTTAATTGTATATAAATAATTAAACATATAAGTTATAACTGATAATATATAGGTGATGAAATTGATAAAGGTGCATCAGTTTGTGTTTTCTGTAACTGACTTGAAGCTTAACACATAGCCTCAACCAGGCTTAAATCTTCTGACTTTTGCTTCTCTCTTTTTCCACTCACTAATAATTATTTCATTGTAATGCCCTTTTTTATGATCAGGAGTTTCTTGATCATATTTCAATATCACATCCTCTCTTTTACTTTAATATATTATTACTAATAATCACAAAAAAATTAAGCAATACCTATTAAAATTTGGTTCCAATAATTTGATGAACACTTTAAGTAAAATTACACGCCTTGTATTAAGTCATTTTTTACAGGGAAAACAGTACAAATCATGCATATATGTCTTGACCTAATCATAGAGTGCAATAAAATGGGTTGAAAATTGAAAACATTATCCAATCATAGTAATGCACATTGAACACAAGGGTAATATTAATATACATAAAATAACACAAGAAAATGCATTAAATATTAATTAAGAAGGCATCATGTAATTACAGAAATGCCACTCATCCTACAAGTACCCAACCTGTAACCTGTAATGCTCTATAGCTAGCTCCCATGTCTTCACTCTCTCTCTCTCTCCTCTATGTTTAATGTGCCAGCTGATTCTCAGTTACAGTTCAGATCATTTAACTGCTTGTCTTCACTCTCTTGCAAAGCAAAATGTGAGTTTCTAGGTCCATTTTGTGACGTTGTCTCTTTGTCTTAATCAGATTAGAGAGAGATATAGATTTTGCTGAGTTGGGTTACTGTCATTTTACATAATAGCATCAATGCTAGTTCGAGGAAAATTTTATAATTAAATATTTATTTTCTTTGGTCAGGATTTCATATTTCCCTCAAATTTAAAATAGAGATAATTGCAAATAATACATATAACCAAAAACTTTTTTTTTTACACAAATACACATATTTATAGTTTAAAATTCATATTTTTGCATCATTTATATACAAGTCGGCAACTTCGTCTATGCCCATCTTATACGATGAGAGATCGACAAGGAAAAAAGCGAATTTTTTAGAGTCCAAGAGACCATCGTGTTGATTTATTTATATAAGAAAATATGAATTTTAAGTAGGCTGCTGATAAACAATGTTCTAAAAGAACGCTACACACTAGTCGAACAGAAAGAGCCTTCTGGAAACTAACAGAAAAATAATCGAATTCAGAAATTATTTGAGAATTACTAAAATACTAATAAGGATCGGTTGGTAATTATTTAGACAAATTGAAGATTTTTAAAATAGCGGTGATAAGATAAAATCAATTTCGCACTTGTGTGCAAAAACATGTTTAATTATTTCATATTTTACATTTGTCTCTCCTCCTCTTCCATGTATATATAGAAAGTACTATCACTATATCTTTCCCACTTTACCTTTGTCTTTAGGTTATAATATTGTAGTGTGGTGGATCATTATAATCTCCGGCCATGAAAGGCGACACCACCGTCAGTGGCACCGGCGCCACTTCAGAGAAGGCTGTTCCGGCGGGAGCAGCGATGAGGTGTCCGCGGTGCGACTCGGCGAACACCAAGTTCTGCTACTTCAACAACTACAGCCTCTCCCAGCCCCGCCACTTCTGCAAGACCTGCCGCCGCTACTGGACCCGCGGCGGCGCCCTCCGCAACGTCCCCATCGGCGGCGGCTGCCGCAAATCCAAGAAACTACTCAAGCCCTCCATCTATTCCCCCCCTGCCGTCACCGCCTCCGGCCTCTTTTCATCCCCGGGCGCCATGGACTTCCACCGCCAGCTCCTGGCGCCATGGCTCGCCGCCCCTGACCTCGGCGGCGCGATTCAACAAATCATGAGCACCAACAACAACAACAACAACAATAATTCTGGCTTAGCTTCGACGATTGAGTCGTTGAGCTGCATGAACCAAGACTTGCACTGGAAGCTACAGCAGCAGAGGCTGTCGTTGCTCTTCTCCAGAGATCACCACAACGTTAATAACGTCCCCGAAGATTCATCTTTTGCAGCTGTCCCTGATCTTGTTCACCAACCTTCCTCGGGTGACGTGGCGGCGGCCGGGTGGTTTTCTGGTAATTCTTATGCAGATCACGTGGCCACCGCGGCTGGCGGTGGCGGCGCCGGGAATGACGTGGGGACGACGACGACGGTGAGCAACTGGAATATTAGTAATGGGTTCCAAGCATGGAGTCATGATAATCATCATTTTAGTACAGCTTAATTAGTTAATTTAATTTCTATTTAATTTTCCATATAGAATTCAAGAAGACTGATCAAGATCATCATCAATTCAAAAGGGCTAATAATTAATTTGCCCCATTTGCTAAATTTTTCTTCAATTACTGTTAGTAATATTTATTTTAATTTTTACACACATTTTCAGTTATTTAATTTTGTTTATATATATATAATTGCAATTCCTTATCTACTTAATTATCACTTCTCTGACTAAGATTTGAACATGAGATCGACATTTTACTATAGACAATGTTCTTCGGTTATTTATTAATTTCTTGGTGGTGGCTTAGCTATAGCTAGGGCTGTTCACCGAGTCGGGTCGGGTAT
>JAYMTP010002602.1:0-19203 GCA_036897365.1 Geranium brycei
TTAAATTTTTTAATAAATATTTATAATAAAATTAGACGAGCCGAATCAAATCGAGCCAGTCTCAAGTGGATTCATTTATTATTTAATGAAATATTTATTATTTACTTAATTTTTAATGAATATTTGAATTAAAATTTAAGCGAACCAAATCGAGCCGAGCTCGAGCTCGAGCTCGAGCTTGTCTATTTTATTTCGAGCCAAGCTCGAGCTTAGTTGCATGAGCTCGTTCGAGCCCGAGCCGAGCTCGAGCCGAATCTTTTTTTCACGAGCCGAGCTGAGCCCTGCCAAAATGAGGCTCGATTCGGCTCGTTTACACCCCTAGCCACCACTCACATCACAATCGTCTTACAGACTGGAGCAACTCTCAACTTCTTTTATGAAACATTATAATCATAACTCAAAAGGGTAGGATTTTTGAGGGACAACACAATGTTAAAGTAGGAAAAATGTGCAATACAGAAGACAGTATAAGTGAACTCAGAAAATGTCATACCTGGCCCACGCATGTAACAAATTCTGAAGCAAACAGCTCCTCATCAGGAATAGCTGCTCCAATCATATTATCACCTGGCAAATCTTTTGCAAAAAATATTCCTGCAAACCCAGGTGAAGACTTCGCTCCTGAATCATCTATTGAAAGTATACGAGCATGAGGTTTTCTGCTCAATACCAAGGCAGCATGCAGACCATTTGGTGGAAATTGTGCGTCATCAGTATACTCTGCATCCCCTGTAACCTATAGAATCTTACTAGTTACTAAACCATATAGGAATACGTCTTACTACTAATGAACTCAACAAACTTTGAAAATCTGAACCTTCCAAGTGTATATGTAATCGTGTAAGTACAAACGGAAGCCGAGTAAGATCTTGACTCAACAAGCTAAACAACAAAAAAGAAAAACAAAGACGGACAGAGAAATAGATAATGACTACAAAGTGGTGTAATAACAACCCAATAAGGATGCACCGCATTGGCCATATCAGCAATGCACTATCCCAATACACAAATCGTTTCTTTACATATCCGCGTACCTGAAGCCTTGCTGAGAGATGAACCTCGGGAGACCCCACAGATGTCCCCTGTTTAGTTGTATCATAGTCCTGACTTCCTATCACAGACGGCCGGTGGAAAGGTTGTATAGCTGATAAGTGTGATGATGGTACACCTTCCTCAATATTTTTATTCCCGGTCATCTGATGAGAAACCCAGAGGTAAAATTTGAAAAAGAAACTAAGTATTAAAGACTTCCTGAACTCCACCATCCCACCAGGCGCATCTGCCTTGAGCAAAATATCATTTTGTAATACTTTCAAAGCACCGAACAAAAGGTCCTGATTCCAAGCCTTCCCAAGAAGAAACTCTTTTGTTTTAATTGCAGATAGAGAAAGAGGAGCCACCCCTCCATAAGCAAATGATGCATCTGAGACAATCCACTTTTCAAGTTTTTCCTCTAGACGAACACGCATTCCAGCATTTACAATTGCTATGTCGTCTTCTCTTCGGTGAGCCTGCTTGAATTCTTTCACATATTCAAAAGGACTATTCCACGGTAAAAATACCGAGAGTAATATCTCACCACTAGCCAAATCTACCTTTCTATACCCCAAGAAGAAATCTTCAGCCTTAGTTGTCCTAATGGTTCCTTTACTATCAACGATTAGGAACTTTGCTCTTGCAGCCATCCAGAGAGGGTTCAAATCAGATATAGGACTGGCAGTGCATATATTCCCTCCAACAGATGCGACATTTTTTATCTGTGTCCCAGCAAACCATTTTAATTGTTCGATGAAGGCTCTGCAAGATGATGTTTCATGAGCAGGACGTTCTGCGGTAACCTTTCTGAAAATGTACAAAAGTTCTGACAGTTTCACCGCAGCACCTATCACTAAGCCATCATCCTTAACATTCAAGGCATTCAATTCAGGTACATGTGTAGTAGATATCAAAACCTTATATGGCATTTGCTTCAACCTCATTTCAATTCCTACCTCAGTGTTACCCACCAGTAACTTTGCATCAGGGTACTTTGCCTTCAGTTCTAGGACATGTTGAAGCCTTAAGGGTCTATACCACTTGAGCCCACCAAATCCCGTCAAACTCAAACAACTTGGTTTCCTTAATAACAACTCGGGAGGAAAAATAAATTCTTTATCAGTATATGTGCTTCCATCTATCTCGTTGTAAGAGGCAGGTTCATACCTATGGCTACATACCATATTGTTTTTTGCATTGTTTTCACTGCTAACTGTTTTCGATCCACATGAACAGGGCTTTCCAGTTGAAGGGCAAAGAAACTCATCACTTTTATGGCCTTGTGAAGACACATTGGTATATAATGCATCATCAGTTTTGGCAAAGACTCTAAATGCATCAACTATTGGTCTATAACCTGTGCATCGGCACAAATTTCCTGCAAGACATTCCTCAATCTGTTCCTCACTAGGCTGTGTTTGGCTTGACCTCAATAAAGCATACATTGACATAATAAATCCAGGAGTGCAAAATCCACACTGTGAACCATGAGATCTAGCCAGTGATTCCTGCAAATTATGGAGACAATTAATGCTGAGACTCAATTTGTCCATGTTTCATGTACCGACTACTCTTGCTCCAAAAATATTACGACTGGTAAAAATAACCTAGATGGAAATATAGTAAATTTCTCAGTCAAACCCTACAAGTCCCAAGTCTAAATTATATTCGTGCAGCAGAGAGGGTGCACCAGTATGTAAAGAGGAAATCATATTTCTCGTCAGATCCAAATTCATATAACAATATGCATAAACCATACATGTATATAATATAGATGTTTAAAATACAACAGCTACGTATAAAACTAGTAACATAAAGAGAATGAATTATACTATTAGAGCATAGAACAAGATATTAAGTTGAGTGTAGCAAGATGGATGGGCAACCTAGAAGTATGGGCACTGCATCTAAATAGAGGCATGAGAAATAGACTATTGATATCGAACCATTATGTTTCACACTCATATATATAGTGTTTACAGTTAGCCGCTGAGAGTTATGATCATATTCAGACCATCCCTCCCACAAACCTATTTAGAAGGAGCAGTATGGATTAATGGCCTTCTTTCTAATACATCTATAAATTCTATTTTGACATGAAAATCAGATGTTTTAGCCGTTTTCTAATACAGATATTCAAAACAAAAATCCTATGTGCCTCTACTACCCATGCAACCTGGATACAACAATTGTTTTCAAACGATCTGCATTCATATGAAACTAGACAATGTGTGTGCTAACTCGTTGAGTGTTGGTAACTAGAAAATGAGGAGGTACTATTAATATTTCATAAGAAGAAAAATGGACACTTGTTTTGGGACATCCAAATTAGAGGAGCAGAACACTCCTTTTGGGATGGATGGATTGAAAAAGCAATGAAACAATGTGTGTTCAAAAACTGAGTGTACTTGAATTGGGTGTAAGCCTTGTCTGAGGTTTCCAACTCCCTCGACTGTAATCACATGCATCCCTTCCACAGAATACAGAGGAGCCAAGCATGCATTGACGGCATAATGCCTGAAAGAAGAATGCATTGAAATTATTTGCAAACGTAGTTGGAGAAAGTTCAGCATGCATGAGCATATACAGCCCCAACATGTGGTCAAGTATGACTGGAAAGAGCTGTGTGGATGGGAAATGGTGCACTCACACGCATTTCTTCAGTCTTTTATCATAATGAGAAACCATTACTGTGCAGGCTCCACAACCGCCTTCCCCACAGCCAAGCTTTGTCCCTGTCAGGCCTGCGTCTATATTGCAAAACACATACCATAATTAGTTTAAGCCATGTCAGGAAAATTAAATAAAAAAGACTGCAGTCACTTACGGCATAAATAGAACTGAAACAGAACCCCAAGGAAAACGTCCGAGTAATTCCTTAAAAAAACTCAACTTATAGATAGGTATGTGCATTGTAAAGTCAAAACAGGACTAACTATATCAAAAGGCTAATTCTCCATGCTCAAGAGAACTAAAGCAACATAAAGGTTGTCATGTACGTTGATGTTTTCATGTTCGTTCTGCTTTTCTTCAGAAGTTAGGCAGCAATAATAGTACCATTCACCATAAGTAACAGTTCCAAATGAAGATTGAATTATTATGCTCAGGCATGCAAATTTAATTTGGTCAAGGTGGGTCAGATCCAAAAAAAGGCTTCCAACAATACAAATTTAACTACACTCCAAACACGCAAACCCTCAATTTTGGTACAGAAATAGTATAAGAGATCCAAAATTAAGCCTGGCCCAGATTTCAATTCCGTCCCTTTTCACGAGAAAAAGGGGGAAACAATTTTCTGGGTTACCAAACAGAGAGAATTCCACAAACCCAAAACCCCAAATAGCAAAAGCAAAAACACCAACGATGGACCGAATGAGCTCCCAAATTGTGATCAATTATGGGGAGAAATCAATGGCATACCTCTTAGATACTCGAGAAGAGTGAAGTGAGCAAACCCATCTGGCAACACTCTCCGAGCTCCATTAACGTACAGTATCGCCTCCTCCTCCACCTCATCTTCATTCTTCACAGAACCCATCTCACAGTCTCGCTTCTTAGCTCTTAGCCTCTTACCAATCCGAAAACCAGTGAAAAAAAAATGGATCGGATGATTTATAAATCAATAAATTCAAGTTTGACACGCAAAACCCAGAGCAATATCTACGGATTCCTCAGATTTTAAAGTAGGCACGAACTGGACTTTTCAATCAAGACCCCATTTGTTGATAGACACTCATTATTGCTACATATTTTACTACTAAATGTATTATATTTTTATTAAGTATTAAATTTATTATTATTTAGAATGAAGACAACATTGCACAGCTCAGCTGACACTTACCAAATCGGATAATGATATTAATTAACATCATATAAGGTCCAAAGAGAAAAATAAAAAGGGCGACAAATAATTACCCAACTTTAATTTTGGTTCAAGTTAGTCTTAAATTGAGTATTTTCTATGCTCCAAAATTAAAGTTGGGTACATTTTACAAGATGTTTTTAATTTGATATAGTCTCATGTTAAAAGTGGATACTTAGTATTTAAGTGTCATAATTCATAAAATCATATTTATTTGATATATTTTTTATTGATAAATTATATCAAAATTTGAACTCTACTGTATTACAATTTAATATATTACTTAATTATTATTTTATCTTTTCAGCCACTTAAATTCTCATTTATGTTTTGAAGTAGTCACACTCTATTGATTTTGCAATAATTGTTTGAGCATAGATCTATGAAAAGAAAAAAATATAGATATTTCAAACTGAAATTGTGAATAATTTAGATGTATGGGAGGTTTATTAGACTGCCCATATCTCTTTCTTTATCTTGTTTTAATAAAACTAGTGGGGCACTGTGCAAAAATATTTTATATTTATATTTTTGAAATAAATATTTAAAATTTGAATTACGTGATTTTATGTTCACAAATATATATGATTTATGACAATCGAATATAGTATTCTATGAGTCGAAATGTGTTGTTTGAATATTCACTGATATTATCTTTTTATTAACAATGGTGCACGGTGTGCGTCGTTAGAAAACAGTATGTGCGATGTTACAGTTTCTAACGGCGCACAATACTTATACGTCGTTACAAAACTATCGGCGTACGCTATAGTGTACATCATTAAAAATGTGACGGCGTATACAGTACAATACGCCGTCACAAATCTGACGGCACCGTCAACTCCGAGAAGTCGTCCATACTATGCTACACCCACCTCCTAACATCCCCAAGAATGAAGTAGTGAAGATGGCCATGAAACCTCCAGACCCTCCTCCTCTCAAATCTCACCTTCATGTCCACCAATCTCCATCTTCAATCTCCCAACTCCAATCCTCAGCAACTGTCATCTCCAACCACAAACCTATATCATCTCTAAATCATTCCTCTGTATTTGTTTGCAACCTCCTTGATAATATTTATGTCACTGGACTCGAAAATCTCATCAAAAAGTTTCGCACCTCCATGGTTCATACCTTCCATCCAAGTGCAGCAGAATTGGTAAAAGTTTTGGTTTTGTTCACTTTCGTAGCTCCAGTGATGCTCTCTCTATCATCTCCTCCCTCAATGGTACCAATTGTCAATCAGACCGTATCATTGTTGTTTTCGCCCGATGCCATTTCTCGCTTCAGCTGTCCAAGCCTGCAATGCTTGTGGAGACAATCAATCGCCCTTCCCACCAGGCTTCGTCATTCAAAGAAGTGGTCTCCGGTGTGGCAAGTTCTAAGTCAGTGTTTTACGGCGTCTCTGTCGCCAAGCTATCTTCCATGGCACTGCTAATCCTCACTTCTCCGACCTCCTCAGATTCAGTGTGATAGCTACTGCAATATCTGATTTTAGCTATGATTTCATCATGAAACAACTCTCAGCTGAGAAAGATGTTTTTGTTCAGGTTATGGATCTTGGTAGCAGGGTTTTCTTGCTCTCTTTCATTGACGACATTTCTTTGAGGAGTTGAAATGCTCCAATTGGATTTGGCTCAGAAAATAGTTCTTCAATCTCTCAGTTAATATCAACATTCTTTTATCCGGTGGTGGTTTCAGATGGATTGGTATCTCCGGTCTCCCTCTTTTCGGATGGTCCATGGAATCTATCTCAAATCTTGCAGAACTTACAGAATCAATTGTTGTGATTCACCCTTGCTCAATCTCTCACTCTCGTATTGATCAAGCATTTGTTCTAGTCCATTCAGATCGCCCAAACCTCATCAATTCGGAGGTTGAGATGGACATATCGGGGCATAAGTTTATTACTCAAATTAAAGGCATCAATTCTAACCTGATTCCAAAAATTGATCTATCTTCCTCCCCGAATCCGGGCTCTGTCGACCTTGAAGACGGTGAGTTCGTCTCTCCCAGCGCTGGTTTTGGTGCTCTGTGCACTAAGGTCATCCCCTCTGCCTCATCAGAGTCCTCATCAACGCCGGTTTTGGTCTCGCTCGCTCCGTCTTCTGGCCTCCTCGGTTCGGAGGTTTTAGTGGACACAATGGCGATTTTGCCGGTCTTGGGTATGGTCGGGTCTCCTCCGGCCCTCTCCTCGGCTCACCATTTTTCCTCCTCTTGGGTTTAGACCAGTTGGGCCTTCTCCTGCCCATTTGAAGAAGATGGTTCAAACCAAAGAATGTTGTTCATGGTCATGCTCAATCAACAAATTGCAACGTCAATCACAAGCCCAAATTTATAAAAGTCAACAATAAAAACAATGAATTGTCCAACTCTTGGTCAAAATTTTGGACCAAGGCTGAATAGGAGCGTCAGTATCTTCATCTTCAAGGTTCATCAGAGATCGATTTCTTATCTTTTCAATTTCAATGTATTTTGGTAATTTTATTACTCGATGCAAATTTAGCTCTTGTTCCCCTCTTGGGACCTTTTGCTAGCTATCCTCAATAAATCTTCAATTTCGCTGAGCAAAAAAAAATATATATCATTTAGAGAAATGATATTGGACGACCCTACCTGAGCATGTGTCATGGGTACATTCATGAGCATTGCTTAGTTGTCGTATTATCAATGAATCCTTAAGACTGAAGTCTTGGTTGATTCATATATAGTCACTTTCATGGTTTGATATGATTACCTACTTTGTCCACAACTGGATAATGAAAGGGTATGATTGGCTGTGTGACTGGTTGTATGAGGAATACGAATGACTTAGAGATGTATGATTAAAACGGTTTCAATAATATGCATGTTAAAAGGACTTTAAAACATATCATTGCATAGATGCAAAAGATTGTTCTAAAGAGATTTTTGTATATGATACAATTCTCGAAAAAAACACGACTAATCACTTAATATTAAGTCATGTGAGACGTCTCCCATCATATTCTACACTCATACTAAACTCTCAAGGCTATGGATGGGTACGCCTCCACGTAGTGTCCATAGACATGTGAGCTAGCAGAGATGGAAACTACGATTGTCAAAAATGTTCTGACCTAGCTTTCCATAGTTGAATTTGGTTGACTTAACTACGATTGTCAGAATCGTTCTGTCGTGTATACGAAATGTACATATTCTACCCAAGGGTTACATAGAGATGTAATTGGAAAGAGTTCCTACCTACATATCTACGAAATGTGCGGCCACACTACTGATAAAGAGTTATCATTCTCGGTCATCTCGAAATCTAGAAACATGATTGAATATATAAGGGTGACGACTCTATGCCTTATGTTCAACCAAGATATCTAGTGACAAGGAAATTATAATAGTTACAACAAAAAGTTAAGTCGAATCATCGATCTTCATGATCATTAGGTTAATAATAATGTCTTACTAGAGGTCACTTATGATGAATGGACCATATAGAGATTTGGGTCATTTGCCAATGACTCATGAGCCTACAGGGTCACACACAAAGAGCAAGCCCGAAGCTATGCGGGCTTACGAAGCCCATTAGGAGAATAAGTGAAAGAGGACACGTGACCATGGGGGCCACGGATCCGTGACCAAGAATTGGTCACAGAGTACCCAAGTGGCCACGGACCCGTGAACAAACGTTGGCCACGTGATGACCAAATGGCCACAGTCCGTGACCAAGGAAGTTGGCCACGGAGCGGCCAGATTGGCCACAGCCCCTGGCGGATCTACGGTGACGGCACACACTTCTTTCTAGTTTCTGATTTTGAATTCGATTTGGTTTAAGAAATTGAGAATTGGACAATTCGAAATTTTGGGTATTTTCTGAATTAGGAATTCAGAATATTATAGGATTTTATTAGGAATAAAATCCCTACACCCAATAGCCTATAAATATGTTGCATTTGTTTAATTGAAACCCTAATGTGATATTCGCAACATTAGCTTTCACTAAAATAATCTGAATATAACCAAATGAGTTGATTAGATCTGATTCGAGGAGATTAATTCTAGTATATTAATCTTTATCGAAGCTTCGATCAAGACTTATTAGTGTGGATACCGGTAGAGAGCGATCCCGTTGAAGATGCTTTCAATTGATTCATGAATAACTTGTTGCATCTCTCAAAGGTTGTTTCAATATGGATCTACAAGACGTAAATTGAATTCTATCCCTTTCATCGATTAATTTTGAACATGCAATAGATCCTTGTGAGAGCAGCGCGGTTAAAAATTTTGTTATATGTTTTCCGTTGCGTGTATGAGATTCCGCGTTTCCCAACATTTTACCCCATAACTATGGTGCTCGAAAAGGAGTTCATCAGGTTATAAATCAGTTCAAGAAAAGAGGAAACCAATAAAACCGTAAACTCTAGATGGAGTTAGAGATTCATGTGATCCTCAACCTATTTTCGTGTGATGATTCCTCGTCTCCTTCTAGAGATCGATGGTGGTGTGGTGGTGATTGAAGCTTCCCAAAATCTCCTTGTAACATAGCTGCTAGTTAGTCGTTAGTTGAATGTGAGTGAGATTTGTCAAAAAGTGGGAGAGCCTCAGAATTAGGTTTGAATTTGTACTTAATATACATAATTTGGAGATGTGATGTTCGATGTGACAATCGCCACATGGATCACCATAAGAGACGTGGCCATCGCCACATCATCGTCACAACTCCCTATTCATATTTGCATTGATGTGACGATCGTTACCTCCTATGTGGCGATCGTCGCACCTTGAAATTTCTCCTGTGTGTAGATCATCAAAATCCGTCTTTATCGACAAATTATGGGCACAAAATGGAGTTCGGATGAGAAATCTAAGTCATCCGGAAATTTCAGCTTTGCTGCAGAATTTTCTGAGGTAATTTTAAGCTCCATTTCCACCTGAATTCTGCACAATTGCATCAAACATACCCAAAGACATAAAATGACACAAAATGCTCTAAATAGCCACATAACAATTGAAATTTGATACTAAATGTGGGTAAAGAGGTGTCGATATGGACACTAAATGGATCCGCATCAATTGGAGTTGACAGGTGTGTTAAGCAGGTTTGTCTTCCTTCTCATCCTTCGTTCTACCTTTCGGGCTTATTGCAAGCCTGCCGGATAGGACCTGGTAGGTATGCTCGGCTGGTATGTTTCCAGACTTGGTGAATTCCCGATTTTGCTCCAATTTGGCCTATTTCCCCTGAAAACCACTTGACATACCCGTTGATGCGGGTCCATCAGGATCTAGCATCGACTTGTTTTGCCCACATTTATCATGGTTTTGTCCTCGAATTTCAAATTAAATATGATGTTTTGTGCATTTTGATGTTGTTTGAATTTTCTGTCATTTTTATGTTTGAGGGGAAAAAATTGAGAAAGAAGCCAAAATCGCCTAAGGGAGTCTTAGAGCAAAGATGAAATTTTTGGGTGGCGTAGCTTTCTCATCCGAACTCTATTTTCGGCCCATAATTTGTAAAAAAGACTAATTTTAATGCTCTACAATCTGGGAAAATGTAACGGCATGTTACAAATTGGTAGATTGGGAAAAAATAATGTAACTACCCATGTAACAAGCAATTACATTTGGGAAGTACCATGTAACTGTCTATGTAACGGGCAGTTACATGCTACTTTTCAGCTTTTTTTCTAGTCAAATCCTAACCCCCATTTTTTATCCATCTTTTCATATGACATGTCGTCTACCTCCAAAACACCTTCCTCTTGATCCTTAACCTTCATTGAATGCTTTTTAAAGGTTTTATGAGCTCCTCCACCTATATTCCACCATTAAAGAAGATAGGGAACAAAGAAGTGAAGACATTGAAGGCAATATTTATGAGATTTGACCATTATTTATCTTGGGTTTTGTATTTCTTGACTTTATCTTACATTTCCTTGATTTTTGTTATATGTATTTAAGTACTTGGGAGCCTCATGGTTATGGGCTAAACCTTCATAACCATGGTTGCTAGATTCTTATGACCTTTTCTATTTATCATATAAGGTATTTCATGAAGTTATGCATTGGTTGATTTATTTTATCTTGTTATGATTGTATTTATCTTAGATTGATCATATTGGGCAAATAATTTAGGTTGCCATATCGATTCCGAGAGTGAGGGGTAGTGATTGACCTAGGTAGTCTTGAGGGTTAGGGCTCGTAGTTCGACACCCATAGAAAATACTTGGCCCGAGATTATCGGGTACATTGCATTCTTAAGTCGAAATCGATCCCAAATGGGTAAAGCTTGACTCAAGGTTAGGCCGATTCCAATGTCGAGAGGCATTCTTGATATTTTAAGGCTTATGTTAATTAGTTTAATGCATGATTAAGTGAGCTCCATCTCGTAGGTTAGTAGTGAAGTCGAGAATTTAGCACATGTGGTTACCCTAATTTCCTTAATCTCTTCCCTCTTTAGTTTAGTTTATTTAATTGTCTTTGAATTTAAATTAGTTTATCAACAAAACTCTAAACATTGAGTATTTACTTATTTACCGATAAGAAAACATGAATTAGCTAGATAATAGACCCCATTTTGGTTCATGTGGAAATCGACCCAGATATTTATCGGTTTTATTACTTGTTGACCGTGTGCGCGAGTTCGGAAAGTGTTGAGTGGCGCATTCACGTTTTGCCCCAACAAGTTTTTTGCAGCGTTGTCAAAACCCAATAGTTAATAATTTGGATGATTTATGTTTTTTTCTTTTATTTATTTATTTTTATATTATTTTTTGTAAAAAATTACTTGTTTATGCTGTCCTATATCTTGATTGAGTGCGGACACTCTCCACTTGTATTATAAACAGCACAATTTTTACAAAATGCAACTTCCACCAATGGACGAGCGACAGGTGGTGGAGGATAAAGTCACAAATATCCACCACCAATAGACGCGCAACACGTGGCATCCTTGTGTTTAAAATCTTCAACAGTAACATAACTTCTTTTTTTTGTGTGTGTAAACAACAGTAACATAACTTAGTTATTGACATTTATTTTTTTAACAAAAATCCCAAATAACGCACAGCAGGTTTGAGATTCCTCCTGAGTGCTACTTTGGCATGTCAATAAGGTTAAGGCATGGGTAAATCCAATCCCCCTTCTCGATTTTGGCTCTGCCCTCTTCTTATCCAAGTACGAAGCGAGTTGATTCACAATCCTTATAGCGAATAAAGCTTTTTCATTAAAAGGATAGAGAGACAATTCCTAAGATGGGAAAAGTAGACTCTAAAAACATTATAAAAGAAATGGAAAAAATAAAAGAGAGAAAATACAAAAAAACACTGAGAAACATCTTGAAAAGAGTCTGCATTGTCATTCTGAATTCGTTAGATGGAGTGAATCATATCATCATCGCTACGCTTAGAAGTGAAATTTGTTGATTTGCAAAAAAATTTGACACTTTCCATGGGATCTAAGAGGGTTAGGCGGCTGTTAGAGCTCTCATTGGAAGAAGAGACATGGGAGCTCGAAAGAAAACAAAACAATATAAATGAACAATGATTATAAATTATAACAACGTATTAGCAAATTATTATTCTATATTTTAGTAACATAATATAGTAATTATTTAAATTAATATAATTAAATAACTCATTGTAATAATAAACATGATGGTGAGGTCTTCAAGTCGTTTTTAACTTGTTTAGTGCATTTGGACATTCAATATGGAGCTTATCTGTACAATGACATTTTGAAGTCTATATGATTTAATTTTATATCACATATTAATTATGTACTGAATAGCTCCTTTCATAAGGCGGTCACGAAAATTCGATCCGTGCCGAAGATGATCGTCTTTGGTACGCTATAGAGCTTGTACACATTCTCGAAGAAGTTTGCCGGCAATGAAGCTACCGTGAAGGGATGGTTGAGCGGGATGAAGTGTGTACTTTGAGAAGTGAAAAATGACCACAAGAATCGATTCAAACCTTTTAAAACATCGGGAATCGAGACTCGGGACATTCATCATACGTTTTTAGAATAAATAAAAATTAAGATGCCATTTACTTGTATGAGACACATAAGTTGTCAAGTGTCCTTTCCCTTGGCTTTGGCAATTTAAGCCACCACTTTAGGCCCCAAATTTATAAGGCCCTCAAATGTATCTTGGGTTTATACTTTTATAAATAAAAATTGTTTGTATGTTATTAAGCTTTTATTTGGTTTTGTCAAGCCCAACTTGAAAGCACAGCCCATATGAATAACATCTCCCAAGATCTAAAGAGACCTTTAAATAATTAAGTTTAGGGCAACTGAGTAGTTGGACTGAAAACGACATGTATCTGCATTAGATACTCAACTACCCTTTTATTAAGCTGCTAAACAGTTAACACATTACGACCATTCGGGTTTGGTCCTACATCGTACTAATACATTAATTAATTGTCCTACAAATTGCTTTGGTTCAAGAGAATCTAGTGGACATCGGCATACACCTTCAGTAAGTTTATTTGGTCTGGAGGCTACAATTCCAGATTTGGGGGACATTATTGAGTTTACTATTCATACACTATTTTGATAGTGCTTTGAAATAATATTTAACTTATACTTTATTTTAAATTAGATTTTGAATCATGTTTTCTTTTCATCACATTTCTATGCAAGAGATTGATGAATAATATTGATAATGAGTGTTTTAAATCATTAATGAGGTACATATAGAATTATGAGATGATTCAGACTAATTTCTACTTAACATTAATGGTACAAGACTCGGCATGGTACTTTCTTAAACAAACAAAAAAACATTTCAATTAGGTGAGAAAATACAAAATGAAAATATAAAATTAGGTGAGAATACACAGATCAACGATTGTCTAAGAACTGGTTAAATACTTGAATTTTGGTTTGACGTAAGGTGGATCTTCTATTGGTTAGGAGACCATGTTCTCTTCCCAAGTATATGACTAGCATACCGGTTGTGCAAGTAATCAGAGCGTTCAATGAAGCCTCGAATATAAATCCCACGAGGAGTATGTATAGGGTCTATAGAAATGCGGGCGCTAAGCGTACTAGGTCGAGTGCAATCAGGGTTGAACGAACACAATTTGGGAGAAAATATTGCACTCTACCAAACTACCAAAAATCCAATCAAGTAATCTAGTTGTAAGCTTAAGGAATTTGGCAATCCATAAAATATCAATGGTGGTTGTCAATCACCAAATACATCATTCATGCTTAAATTCCCTAAGCTCACAACTAGCTCTCTAAACTCATCTCAACAACAATAAAATAAAAACTCCAACTTTCCTAACATTTAAATCAATTCCAAAAATCAATCTCAAAAACTCATTTCAGCAGTAAATTCCAAATACTCAAATTTCACATCACATTCATTCATCAACCAATATGACTCAATAACCAAAAACATCCACAAATCAAAATCTTATGTCTTCTCAATAATACAAACTTAACCTTCAAATCTAAATCAAAATTAACAAAAGCTCAAATATCATAAGTTCTCAACAATCCACAATCCCTATCAAAAGACCAAGTTCATCACTATGGGTAGTGGGAGTCATGGGCTGGTCTGGCATGATTTGGCCCCCACTAGTCAGCTCATTAATATGGACATTCGATGCAAAAACATCCTTCATGAGAATCGTATCTCTTTACTTCCTCTTAAATTTAGGCTCAGAAATATCTCGATTTGGAGTTTGGATGCTACATATATGGCGCTCGCAAATCTGCTCGGCGATGATGGAATGTAGTGTTGGGTTGTTGGTCAACCTGTTTGACTGGCCAATAACTTGTGATCTAGAACTTCGATGACCAAGCTTCTTTCTTCAAAATTATAGAGATTTCAATTCTCTTCATCGTGATGTAAAATTGCGCTCCATTTGAGTCGCTTCGATGACCAAGATTTTATTTCGTTGTGAGATCGATCGATAGGGCTGCTCAACATGCTCTGTTTTTCTCTAAGTGTACCAATGACTCGAAGCAACGATGGGTGCCATGACTTCATGTCGTGACTTCGCGTTGTGGCTTCTCCAAATCCACGCTCTAGGGTTCTTTTCCATGTATCTCACGTCTCTAAGTCACGACAGGGTGTCGTGGCTTGGGTGTCGGGACTTTGCCGCCTCTTTCCAGTGAGCCAATGTCCATCTCCCCTGCAACCAACGACTCCAACCCACGACTGGGCGTCGTGGGTTGCCTCTGTTTCTCCTCTTGGGTTCAAATCATCTTGGCTCGATCCTGGTTTTTCTCCCGAGTCCTTTTTTGCTCAAAAGTGATCCAAAATGACATGTTTTCCTACAATTTGCATATTGCCCTTATTAAATGCGCGTGACATAAAATAGCTCTAAACGTACTTAAGAATGGATAAAATAGAGTCAATTGTGAGGAGATTTGGCTAGAGTGGAGTCATAGATTCCACTTGCATAAGGGTTTAAAGGATTCAGATTCAAATCTTGTTGCACGATTTATTTATCCCACTTTTATCCTCTCCCAACATCTGTTGGCCTCTCGAGTCAAGTGATAATATTAAGGTTGGAAAGAAAAAAAAGAAAACTATTTATAATGAAAAGCAAAAACATGATATAA
This sequence comes from Geranium brycei, assembly GCA_036897365.1. Classification (NCBI taxonomy): domain Eukaryota; kingdom Viridiplantae; phylum Streptophyta; class Magnoliopsida; order Geraniales; family Geraniaceae; genus Geranium; species Geranium brycei. Next base: position 15,455 of record JAYMTP010002602.1, read on the forward strand.
ACATTTAATTCCTTGTTACCTCTTCAAATGGGATAAAGTATAAATTTATACGGACATATATAAAATAATTAAATAGAAAGAAAGGTAAAAGTTACATCAATTAAAATCTCAATCTTATCAACTGGCTTGGTACTGGAAGGGACCAGGCATTCTCTGGCGTCGCTAGGCACACTCGTGTAAGCCTATTGAACTAGGGGGTCTCGGTTTCCTTAAACTACAATATGTTTTCGCGATGCTTCTCTGGGCCAATTGGGTGACTAGATGGATCGGGGCTTTCAATCTGGGAATATGATTGAAGGGTTTGACTTTGTTTGCATAATTATTTGAGGTGTTGTGCTAGGTGTTTGCTGTAAGATTGTCACAGGGTTTCTCCACCAGCGTACTACTGAGGTGGAGGCTGTGGGACTTACAGAAGCAACTTGGTGTTGCGTGTGAAATAGCGCTCGGAGTGGTTCTTGTACGGGGTTTGCGGGGAGTCTCAACCCGTTTGAGGTAGAGGCCGCGAGCTCTCAAGATGTCGTTCGCTGGGAAATCAATTTGATTTTGGATAATGTCTTTTCTGAGACAAATAATCAATGTGTTGTGCAGGAGATTCAATCCTGGTGGTTCCCGAGAGAAAGTACTCTAGTCGTTTGGGCTATTTTGCTTTACTTATTTAAATGTGCTTTGGTCAGTTGTGTTTATAGGGTAAATAATCTAACTCTCTTTTCGATTAGCTGAGAGTCAAGTATTGAGTTTGTCTAACATTTTTAACTAACAATAGATGAGATCACGGTGCGAGGTTTGTCCCACTATCTGTTGCTTTGGTTGTTCGGTATGAAGTCGAGTTAGTTGCTTAATAATATTTCGCGTTTTACCCCCAAAAATTCTCAATCTTATCAATTGGGTGTTAGCTGCTTGTATGTTTAATTTATTTTTAAATGTTATTGGATGTGACTTTATAAGTTGATCGACCAGAAAAGAGAAATACAGGCATATAAGTCATGCGTCACAAATTTAATCAACCATAATCTAGTGCCATGAGATTTTTTTTATTAATCAAGTTACATGTATACGATTGGGTTCATCTAAGCTAACATTATAGTTGGGATCTACAAATGTCAGTAGAGTAATAATTAAGTACATTAGAGGTGTGCATGTGCCTAGATTGTTGTTATCAGCCCAAATTTTAAGACCGACCAACTTCTTTCAATTTGATAAATTCTCAAACAAAAAACATCCACACCTTATTTTCTTAGAATCGTCTTGTTCACTGAGCATTGACCCATCTAAAAAAAATTATATTCTAATTTTTTTAAATTAAATTTAAAATATTATTCTAAATTTTAAAAAATAGTTACTCAAAGTATAAGTTAGGTACTTGGGTCCAATACGGTATGGTTTATTCGTAGGTTGTGATAACTCAAATTAGGACCCAAACCTATAATTTAAATTATGAAAAATGTGGTTTGTTACTATTTAACTTTTAATTGACACAATTTGTACCTTATAATTGAATCTTATACAAATTACACCAAATTCCATTACGATGAATATAAATTAAAAACACATGGCTACAAGTTTTTAAATGTTTGAAATGCCTCTTGATATAATTTTTCTTTCAAAAAAAAAAAGAGAACTTAAAGGACCTCTTGTTCTTGGTCTTCTCGGCCATGCCATTGGCGTCCAAGTTGATGTGGTGGAGGTCAAATATTTGGCAAAACAAAGCCTCCATTCGTTTATTTATGTGGATTTCAGAGTGAAAGTGTTTATTATTAAATAATTGATATCAAAATACATAGCATATCTCTCATTTATAGAGAGAAAGTTCTCACATATACAAAACCCTAGACTAACACATATGAAATCCTAGCCGTCATAGTTTACTAAACATGCTATAAACACATGGGCTTGGGCCTATTCTAACACGCCCCCGCAATCGGAGCAGTAGGAGTCTGAATGCTCTGACTGGAGCAAAAGTCTTCAAAGAGAAGAGTTGGAAAGTCTTTGACGAATATAACTGCAAACTTGAGAGATTGTGGTACATGAGTCACGTGAACTTGACCTGCAGTAACTCGAGCCATAATGATCGAGATGGAGAAAAGAAGTTGAGGGAGGTCGAGAAATATAAAAGGAGACGGGAACAAATTGAGAAAGATAATTAGAAAAGAGTGAGAGATTGAATAAAAGATGAGAGGGAGAATGAACGAAAAAGATATTAGGGGAAGGTGCGGCAACATCTCATGAGGACGGTGCAAAAGTGGTTTTAAGATATATCACTAAACTTTTAAGCAACTACGTCGATGCGAAACAATTTCAAACAACTACGATGGTGCAAAACAAGCAAATACAACATAGAACGACGGTGCAAAACGCAAGAACAAAAAGTAGAGATCGAATGAAGGAGAAGAAGAGTCGGGATTGGGTAGAATTGGTAGATTGCAAGACATAGAGAGAATAGCAACATAATTAGTGATGGAAGAAAAAAAGAAAAAATAATAATAATAATAATAATAATAAAATGGCCTAAGAGGAGTACGGTGAGATATAGAAAATAGAGATAGGGATACTATAGAAAAGAATGTGTCTACATATTGAACATAAAAGGAGTTGCTGAATAGGACTTAATGGGACAAAACGAGAGTATTAGAATCAATAGAAGGGGAGATGAATAACATATAAAGAGTAAGAAGGAAACGTGGCAAAGAGAAGATTTGCAGCAGAAGAATAAAGTCGGCATGGGTGCTTCACAGAGAAGATGAAGCTTATTAGAATAAAAAGGGAGTTTGGGTTTAAATAATATTGCTTAGCCCACCCGTTAAAACATAATTAACGAGTGGGCAAAGTCACGCACAACCAAAGAGTTTAAGCAAGATTCAAACTAATCCTCTGTTACCATGAAAGAGTATTGATTGAATAATTGATCAAAATACATAGCATACCTTGTTGGGAAATGGAGGATCCAATCAAAGTTATGCGCAGCGGAATGAAAATAACCATAACTCCATTTCCGGTCACAAGATCTAAGCAATTCTAGATATTATAATGTCATCACTATATTCGGATTTATAACTTTGAAGATCTGAATGTATCAATGGTTGAATCAGCACCTCGAGACGTTACCCGTCCTCTACCGGTATCGACACGGAGGCGCCTTGCTTCGAAGCTGAGAAGAGAAAGAGTCTGCTAGAACCTTTTACTTCTCTGTGAGTGAGAGTCTACGGTGAAGAGGAAAAATATCTGATTTTTTTTTCTGAATGCGTCGGTATCTGTTTTCCAAAAAGAAAAACGTTCAGATATATGGTTTAGAAGTTGTGCCCATATTTACGGAAATCGTTTCCGCAAATATTCCTCACGTCGACCCGCCACGGGGCCATGGCCAGTCATTGCCGCATCGTGGCCCTCTTAGGGGCGCCACGACCCATGGCCATTTTCTTGATTTCACCATGGGACCGTGGCCAATAACTTGGTCACGAGTCCGTGGTTCACCTAGCCACGGACAACTTCAAAACCCACCACGGCCCAGCCATGGTTCATGCCACGGACCTGTGGCCAATTCCACGGTCTGTGGCCCCTTTCATTTCACCTTACTTCACTTACTAGATTCGGGTCGCGTCCTTTGAGTGTGACCCTGTAGGCTCATGACTCAGTTGGCAGATCGGCGTGAAACCCCATTTCACCCTATCCATCATCAGTGGCCTCTAGCAAGACATTATGATTACCCAATGATCATGATGATCGACTGATTCGACTTTACCACATGTCGTCTA
>JAYMTP010002603.1:0-19201 GCA_036897365.1 Geranium brycei
TTAGGGTTTTTATCCAGCTCCGCCGACACCCCCACACGCGCGCGCCGGCACGGCATGATTTGGTAGAGCTGCGGTGTGAGTAACCAACTTTTTGGACAAAAAATCTTTATTTTGGAAAATTAAAAGGTTTTAACTCAAAACGTTTTGAGTCTTTTTAAGTCTGAAACTGTTTCAGATTTTTAATTCTATGAATTAATTTTTATTTAATCTATTAAATTTCCTAAACGGATATATTTAATTAATTTAATTATCCAACAGACAAATTTTTATTAAATTTTTTACGCAACAATTATTGGTGCTGTTCCGAAGAATTCTTTACGCAACAACTATTGGCGTTGTTCCGAAGATCTGTGCTAAACCTCGGGAAGCTACCGGTTCTGGATCGCCACTTAAGTCCACCGGAATTTTAGCTTTCAGGTCAGTGGCTTTCCGCGCCACGACACAGACGCTCTCTCTCTTTTCGATATCACTTCTTACAGATCAGTCTGGCAACTCCACTAACAGTTGAGCTAGCGTTACAACCTCACTGTCCGGGTTGACTCTTTGGTTCTGCCTACGACGATAACCGGGTATTATTTACAACATTTATGAGCCACATCATTACAAGAGCAACGATCAAAATAAATAATAACGCATATCCTAGAAGTGGACAGTACACAACTTCTATTGCTAATGGTACTTCCAAAGATGTTCAACTCGACCCGTTTAGCATCATGTAGAGCCACGACCTCCACTTCATACAGTTAGAGAAACCCCGTAATCCACTATAATCCGTTCACTCTACTACAATCCATTAATTTTCAGTTAATTTTTTAATATGAAATGACTAAAATATCCCTAATTGTAATTTAAATTTTCAAATAAATGTCATTGAACCTATTTTCCCTCTCTCTATCTCTCCTCCACTCCCAAGGTTCATTCAAGTCCATCTTTGATTTCATTCAAAATCACTCCACACTACTTTTTCTATAATAGGTGCGGACATAGATTTCAATCCAATCCAAATGTGTAAATAGAAATTGGAAATCAATCTCTTTAATCCATTGGTATTTGCTTACCTTTTGACCCACAAATTCATTTTCTCTGTGTTTTTATGGCCTTATAGCCTTATTTTTCGCCAAGTACCTCTCCACAAACTCACTTAGCGACCTCAACCATTTATCGAGTATCAGATCTGAATCTCCCATCATGGAGCCAGAAATCGTTGGAGAGGCCAGAAGACCCACTAATCTTCGACCACCAAAACACACCTTCTCGAATCGACCAACCCTTGCCGGCGTCTAGGTCCCGTGGGCGTTGATGACGGAGTCCGGGACAATATGATGACGGTCAACTGGACACCCCAAAATTTCTATTCTCTTAATTTTTTATACTATTTAATTTTATGGTGATAATTAATTACCGACAAATATTATAAGCAAATTCTCTTGCAATTGAACAAAACAATTGGGGGGCATAATAAATATCATCCCATAAAACACCATGAACAAAATTCATGTTTTTTCAGCAAACACATACTATAAAAGCAACAGAAATCTATCATAATCAAACAAACAAACAAACCAATAAGATGACAATTCGTATACATAACCAAGCAGATGCCTAAGAGTCCCAATGTTATCGTTAAAGTCTCCTAATATAAATATAAAACATGATGATATCATGCCAAAGAGTGATCAAAACACAAGCAATTGTCCCATATTATGTTCAATATATAGGTCATATTAACTCATCCATGACTCCGAAGGCGCTATATATCCATAACTTCACAAGCCACCCTAACAACCAAACAATCAGCTGCAACACAAAAGAGAATAAAACAAATTTTCATTATGACCATTCCAATAATATAAGGCAAGAGCAAACCCCTGGCAGTAAAGAACATTATTTATCCAGCAGATTGTATGCAAGACATACCACTCCCTGAAAGTTACAACACGTGAAAATGAAAAAAGACTACATCACAACAAAATTAAAAAAACATCACGACAGCGAAAAAAGGGAAGGAGTTCTTATTAGCTTAGAACTCTGAGGATCCCCAGTACTGTATTATTATTAACCCCGCACTAATGTTTTGCATCTGCCATAAAAAACAAAGGGACCAAAACCGTAGAAGAGAGAAATAAAATTAATTAAGAAAACATGAGGAAATCTAGGATAAACATTACGTACCGATTATTCTAAAACTTATGAGAAGTAGCATTTATATCCATGTTCGTATAAGCACATTATTTGGCAGAGAGAGGATCTGTTAGACTATACAAAAATCACATTGACTCGGCAACACCAAATCTGACCCTGAAAGAAGACAGTGAAAAGCAATTTAAAACATCTCGATTAAACCAAACTAAGCTAATTCTGTTCATTGCCTAATGATGTATCTAGAATCAAAACTATGCATTTAATTTTTTTATTTAGTAAACAAGTGGAAACATTATGCAATGCCCATCAACACGAATAAACATATAAAAAAAGTTACAAAACCTCAACAAAACAACAAATAGAATTTTAGAGAACTGGATTAGTTAGAACTCGGAGAAACAAACACAAACACAATAACAACAACGAATCTTTGAAACCATTACAATCACCATTAAAAGTTATACATATACATATACAACATGATAATGGCAAAAACATAAGGCAAATCATCCAAAATACGATGAAGCACTCATGACAAAGGTGCAAATGGCAGACAAATGTGTAAAATGCGTACCTGCTGAAACACAACCGAATTACAACACCAACATATATAACCGCAACTAAGTGTGTAGCAACTATCCCAAACAGAAAGCTACATGCATTAGTACCTGTTAATCATGTTATCTTATAGGGTTTCCTATTCGGAATTAGTTATATATTTACTATTGTTATATAGATAAGTATTATAATTAACTTTCCTATAGTTCTATATATATATATATGAACCTCCTATTGGTATTCATCAATAAAGCTTAAGATTGACAGTACCCAAGTCCATTATACCGAGTTAGAAAAGCACAAGAAAAATAACATTATTACTTTATTAACAAAAATATGAACTGACTAAGAAGAAGAGGAGATAACACATCTTCTAATTTAGCATGAGCAACATCGTATGCAACTAGCTTACTTAGTTTTGTTTTTTCTAGTCTTTTTTTCCTTAAAGTTCCTCTCACTCAAGGTCACTAATAATAATCAACATAAGAAGAGTATCGACAAGACAACTTAACAACTGCAAAATCAAATCAATCTTGTCATACGTACAATTGAACAAATGAAGCTCTCATGTCAAAATTGCAAAATCAACATTAAGGAAGGGTTACCTAATAGAGCCATCAACATCAAGGAATGTTTACCTCTTCAGTAACTTAAGTCAAGATTTTCATCCATTTCGCCTCAAACTTTGCTAAATTATGAGCATAATTTTCTCTTTATTTCAATGCATTTTTGAAAACCAACATCACATCAGCACATAACATTCTCATATATCCATTATCATCCATTCGATCTCTTATCATGCATAAAGCCATGGGATTATCAATGATCTGATGCATAAATGTAAACAAATTAACCAAAGAAATGAAAAAAATGAAGCTGATCATACACTTTTCTCGTGCTTACCTCATGTAAATTAAGAAATAAAAAAAATGAAGCTGATTATACTCTTTCCTCGTGTTTACCTCATGTAAATTAAGAACATCGTCATCAAACGGTCCAAGAAAGAACCATGCCAACTTATGTTGAGTGATCTGGCAAGCAAGGCATGTTAGATGAGGGGAATTAAGGTCCCATTAATAGTACATCACTAATGATTACCATAATCCTCTTTATGCTGAAATATATATATATATAGGGATGCATTCCATTGAGAACAGCCACTAACGTTAGAATGCTATGTGGCCAACGGATCGAATTCAATCCAACACGCCAGATTAAATTAACTTCCAAACGTGTGAGCGGTTCATCAATGCCATAAGGGCAGATTGGGAATCATAATAATCCAATGAAGGCAACCGACCATGTAAAATGGAAGGGATTAAATTTCGTCAGGGGAAAAATTCTAATTGCAATGAAAGAGGATACTGTTATAATTAATTAGCCGCAAATGTGAGAAACAAACCACGTTAGAGAAGAAGATTCAGAGTGTGAAGCGCTTCAGTTGGGTGAGAAGACATGGCCGGAAATACTGTAAACAATACCACCGGATCAGAGGACATACCAGGTTCTTTATTAAACAATTGATACTTAGTGGACAGAGGACGACCCTGTTGAGGGTCTTATTTTCACATCTAACCGTCTCAATCGACATTAACAGATCCTCCAGATACTACCAACACTAAGAACAGGGGATCGGGGTACGGCAGCGATGGGAGCAGTGACAGTATGTGTTCTGTCTTGGTTCGATAATGTGGGATCTCATGTAATTAACGAATGACTGCAATAGGTCCATGAATGGCTGAAATTAAACACAGTGTATGATGGGCCATTCTGGCCAAGTAGCAGCCATTAATAGGTTATGGACTCGCAGCCAGTCAGTTGAGATCATGACCATTGTATGGCATTTGAGCTACGACAACCATTATTCAATCATGGGAGCCATTCGTGAATGCAAAAACATACAGACATTCATGAAAGCATAATTAGGGATGCTTTCCATTTAGAACACCCACTAGGTCCATGACCGGCTGATATTAAACACATCATATGATTGACTATTATGGACAAGTACCAGCCATTCATAGTTTATGGACTCGCCGCAACCAGTCAGCTGAGATCATAGCAATTGTAAGGCATTTGAACTATGGCAACCATTGTTCAACCATGGAAGTCATTCGTGAATGCAAAAATAAACAGACATTCGGGAAAACATAACTAGGGATGCTTTCCATTAAGAACACCCACTAGGTCCATGCATGGCTGATATTAAACCCATCATATGATTGGCTATTATGGACAAGTATCAGCCATTCATATTTTATGGACTCGCAGCCAGTCAGCTGAGATTATGGCCATTGTAACACAATTGAACTATGGCAGCCATTGTTCAACTATGGAAGCCATTGTTCAACTATGACAGTCATTGATCAACTATAGAAGCCATTGTCACGTATGTGTAAATTAATATTGGAGTTGATGCGTGTTTTTTGAGTTAACTTGTGCAGATGACATCGAGGGGAGGACAGATGGATCTGTAGTTCCAACCTGTGATGCTAGCATAACACCATTTGTTGGGATGTGCTTCGACACACTAGATGATGGAGTGTCATTCTATAAATCATACGTGAAGGAAGCTGGATTCTGTACAAGGAAAAGCACATAAAAGGGAGGAAATGATGACATTTGGCTGAAATACTTAACCTGTAACAACGCTGGAATTTCACCCAAACAGAAGACTACTGATGGCAATACATTAACAAAGCGACGAACAATATCAACACGAACATGATGTTGGGCAATGGTTTGTTTCAAACGCAATGAAGTGCATAAATACTAGATATATCGGTTCGAGACTGCTCACAACCATGGATTAGATGACTCGGAGGACAGGGAATTCCTGAGAAGCAGCAGGGAAATGACGGAGGGGCACAAGAGATTTGTTTTAAGCTGCCAGAGGATGTGTTTGGGACCAACAGTTGCGCATCGCCTGTGCAGTACGTTGGTGGGTTCATCAGCAAATGTGGGTGCATCAGTTATGGATTTTCGCAATTTCTAGTGTGACTTCAAGAAATACATTGGCGACAAGGACGTCCAAGTTGTGCTTGACACTTTCAAGAAAAAGCAAGGGGCAGATAATAGCTTCTTTTTCGAGCACGATGAGGACACAGATGGCAAGCTAACACGAATGTTCTGGGCTGATGGGCTGTGCAGAAAGAATTATGAACGGTGTGGAGATGCTTTTTCATTAGATGCTACCTACGGAACAACCAGGTACGTGCATTCCTTAAATATGATTAAAAAATACATTTACATGACATGCGAAACAGAACTAATAATACCTTCGTCAGGTACTTGATGGTTTTCTGTCCATTCACTTGGCTAGATAATCACAACAGGTGTGTCACCTTCGGAGCTGGTGTAATTGCCCAGGAAGATGCGGAGTCGTATAGTTGGTTGCTACGAAGTTTCATGCGGGAAATGGACAACAGAGAACCTCACTACATCGTAACAGACCAGTGCTTGTGAATGAAAAAGGCAATTGAGGATGTCCTCGAAAACACTCAACATCGTCTATGCATGTGACATATAATGCAGAAGTTGGCGAAAAATGTAAGCAAACACCGGGGCAATAATTCATTGCAACCACAATGTTAGATTATGCTGATATGATGTGAACTGTCAACTAACTTGATTTGTACTTCTCAAAACAGGTCACCCGACTTCAGTTCAAGACACACACTTCTTCAAGAGATTTCATTCAATTGTGTGGTCGACGTCAATCACCATAGAAGAGTTCAAGATGAAGTGGCGCGATATTCTAACAGAATACAAACTAACTAGTAATAAATGGCTGCAAAGCATATACGACCTGCGCGAATGGTGGATACCAGCCTACTTTGAGAACACAAAGATGGCGCTCCTTATCTGAACTACCTCGATATCAGAGAGCCAGAACAGTACTTTCGATTGGTCAATGAGTAAATCATACAACCTCGTCCAGTTTATGTGGGCATTCGAAGACGTACTTGCAAAACAACGTCATGAACATATCAGGTTAAATATAGAATACTCAACAACATCGAAGCTATCTGATTTCCAATATGAACTGCTGGGTCACGCATGAGTTGTACACTCGAAATGCGTTCTACACGGTTCAGGAGGACATTAATGGGGGTTTAACATATTGTGGGACAACGTCCATAATAAGCGATGCAACAAGTATAAGGTCCGTTGTGACAGACATAAACGACAAAAAATTTATTGTGACGATATTAAAGCCGAGCATGTATGGTGAATGTAGCTGTCGGAGATTTGAGCTGTATGGACTTGTATGTCCCGATATTTATCTTGTCCTGCACCTCTCGAAAATCAAACAAATACCGCATTCAATGATAAACGAAAGATGGTGCCGGGAGCCGACCGATCTTTTCAAGGTTCATGGCAGTAGCAGTGCGGACACAACAACATGGATTTTGAAGATAGAGTTAATGGCAGAAATGCAAAAGATTGTGTCAAACAACAATCGAGAAAAAAACAACAACAATAAAGCGAAAATGCGCCTACTTCAAAACTGGCAGAACACACGACATAAGAAACTGCCCTACAAGAATACGCAGCGAAGAAGAAGACGATAACGGGGAACCAAAGGCAATGACGCCAAAAAAACAGTAAGAGAAAAAGGAAAGAGGTGCGGAAGAAGATGAAGAAATTGAGCCAGCACCGAAGAAAACAAGGACAACAAACACTAGGAAGAAAAAACAAGCACGGAGAAAATGAGCAATGTCTATCAGGATGAGCATTTGAATAACAGCAATGTGAATGTCCAAAATCCTATCAACAAGTCTATCATGTTCAATTCGTTTTCAGCACCAAAAGAAATGAACTTGTAATAAGTCAACATATTATTCAATAAAGATTAATTTCCTGGATGTGTTTGGCATATAAATGTTTTAATGTAGTGAAGAGGTTCATCGACTGCGTACGTGGTGTAAAACAACATAGTAATGTTTGTATGGCCTCGTTAGTGATGAGAATGTCTTTAGCAATTACTAGTCTGACTGTTAATAGTTAAACATCAAAGTCATTTACGAAAACATCCACAACACAACCATTTGGCATAATAATGTTGCAATATACTGTGTTTGGCCACCGTAATGACACAATGGCCATGAATGAAGTGTTGTGAATCAGCCATTTGGCTGTACTTACTGAACAAATCAGTGAAAACAATTAGGATGTGCAATTTATTAACTGGAAGGCTACAGTTTTAAATGACATGGTAATTCAAAAAACTTGTAAACAACATAAGTAATACACTGTGCAGAAAATTGCATAAGAAATAAAATGACATATACTTGCAAGAAAAGTAATATAATTAAACATATCCGGGGTTACAAAATTGACTACCATAGATATTAAAGATCATGACCATGTGACAGTGGTCAGGATAAACAAAATGTATAACAAGTGGATGGAAGTAGTTGTACCATAAAAAACACCCGCCTCGAAGACCTAGGCATCACCACCATCCACGCCATCGGCCGCCTGCTCCTCTATTGCATCCTCACTGGCATGGCTCTCCTCGTCTGAAGAGGATGCGTTTGTGGTGCTGTCGCTGCCAAATGATGCGTCCGACGGAGACGCCATCTCACGATTGGAGTCGTCAACGTCAGACGGAGTTGGAGGAGGGGATCTTGGAGGTGAAGGCGGCTCTGCATCGGGGTCCACCTCAGGGTCGTAAATGTCATCATACATTTCCCTCGGACCCTTACCTGCATGATGCCTGCGGAGTAGCTTCTGGCGCTTCCTATCCATCTTCCTTTGATGGCGTCGACGGTGCCATGCAATTACAGCCTTGGACTCCTGGACCCAATCAATGGGAGTATCTCTGGGTGGGCTAGGAGGTCTGGGAGCAGCGAGTGTGAAGAACCCAGGGGCATTAGTAACATTCACAAAATGACTGTCAGGAGGGGCAGGTTTTGGCACTCCCACAGAGTTGGCCTACATGTATTTGTGGTTGAGGCTTGGGAAGTGGCTGGCTTGAAGGGCTGGGAGGTGGAGACTCCATTAGACAAGACACAGAATTGGTTTGGAAGAGAGAGTATGATTTCTTTGTTTGCACGCACTTGTATTTATAGCCAAAAAATAACTTGAAAAGAGAAGATGTATCAATAGGGGTAGTTGGTATAGCAACCGTCAAAATGGTGAGATGAATTTAGATTGTGGTGCAGTAAATGAGAACATGGACACACAATTGGCATTTGGGAAGTGTTCTGTAGCTATCATTAGATGGATTGTATAATCCAAATTAATTGTGTAAACGTCTTTTTTGGAGAATGAGATGATGATGAATTGGAAAAAGGCAACGCGTAAAGTATTACACACTTGATTTGATGAGTAATGATGATAAACATTGGGCATTAAATAAAAAGAATCAGTAAAATTAATTGGGGTTACTGAAAAATTAACTAGAGGAAAAATATTACTCTTATACCAAAATTCAAGTATTTGAGAAGGTTGACAAAAGCGTTTGATATGTCCATTATTGAACTATCATGCATTGTGTTTAATCCCAATAACATTATCAAAAAGATATGGGAGCATAAATCATGTAAAATAGGTCATATACATCGACTGAGTTTCATAACTAATTTTATTTTAATAGCATGATCTAATTATTTTCGACGTAGGATGTTGACACCTTCGTTTGAGAAATTTGTTGATTTTCAATTTTTATTTGGTGATTCTATGCTGAATAGGGTGTCAAAATTCACCGAATTGGAAAGGGGCCTGATATCTGACGGGATGGGAGATGAGAATCACTAAATTACTTGAGCCGTCCTGTTGTCATCCATAGACAAAAGTTCTCTCAAACCGACAAGATAAAAGACATAAATCACTAAACCCGCCCCGTTATCATCCCTACGTCTTAACGAAATATTCCTTCTCAGAATCTACTTTTCCGGTCTCAAAAAGATATTCATTTTGGCATATCAAAATATTGTGTTGAATGGAAGTTGCTATTTCAGTCATACATACCATCAATCTTAGAGACATGTTTCTCAACTTTCTTTGCACAACCATTGCAGTGCATTGACACCTTCAGCATCACCATCTGAAAGTCAACAACACCCACAAAATGCCAATTGTGAAAACTAGTTCTACACAAGACAGAGAATAGATTATAGAGAGAGAGAGAGAGAAGCACAGGTTTTTTCACCTTAGGCTTCAAGTGAAAAGCCAATGTCTGTTTATCAGCAGCAACTACATCCTCCTCCATATTTGTCACCAAACCTTTCTTCTCCAACTCATCATCATCATGGTTTTCTACGCAGAGGCAAGATCTAGAGTTTTCAGAGAGATAAAGACAATCCAACACCTTCCCAAGACTCAGCTTCACCATGTCTCCTCAACTTCCTAGCTCCAACACAAACAGATCCAAGGTATAAATCAGCAAAAATATGTATATGGGAGAAGTTAGAGGTCAATTTTTCATTGAGAAAACAAAAAAAAGTTGAAGAAAAGATCAATTTCTTGATTGATCTTATTAAAGCACTCTAGAGTACTCCTTTATATAGAGATTATAATATCATAAAAAGAAGCACAGCATTATGTATTATGAATTAATTGATTTATTAATTATTCCTATTTATATTAAGAAAAAAATGTAAAAAAGGCTGAAGGAAATATTAATTTCTTTCTTGATTTTATTAGAGTATACAAGACATTCATATAGAGATTAAAATATAATAAGAAATAAACAAAACATACATAATATATGTACTATAAATTACCAAATATAATAAATCGTGATTATTTTAGATGAAATGAAGACAAGTATAGGATATGAAATGGTCAAAAGATTATAGAAAGTGACCATAAAACCTGCAAAAAGTACCTTAAACTGATTGTATCATTCCAAGTGGGTTTAGTCATGTGATGCACAGCTACTGCTAAAGATAGAATGTGCCCATTGTGAAATTATTTGCAAGGAGCAAGTTTCATGTGAGTTTTAGCAGTTTCAGTGCAGGTTATAGTGTCTCTCATGTTCCCCAATGTCTTCTTAACATTCCATAAGGAAAGGTTTTGGAGTAGGTAATGCTTAAAATAATAAGAATATTTCCTATATTTTATATTTATAATATATTTTCAATTATTTCATTCTAGTTTAAGTTTGTATTATTATAAATTTTCCTATTTAGTTGATGTCTGCATCATATATAAAATGTTCACTTTTATTATGAGTTACCTCGCAAGACACAACAATATCAATACTATACACTATTTCTATGATATTGATATGAGACGTGAAGAAGCAAGAAAGAGGGGGAAACAAATACATGTTACTCTACCAACCGATTAGCGCATTAGACCACGAGTTCTATGTATATATTTACTCTCTTAATCTGATAATTTTTAGGGATAACTTCATAAGAGTGCACTAAGTTTCATCCATTCTCAAATAAGTGTACTGAACTAAAAATAAGTGCACAAAACAAGAAAGCACATAGCCAAGGACATCAACAAACTGCACCTAAAAATGGATGCTATTTTTCATTTCCTTAGAGAATCAAAGCAAGTCTTAATCTCTTTTGTACTAGTTATAAAAGGGTTGAAGTTTACTTTCGCATATATTGGTAGTATTCTAAACACGGCAGTCAATACAATAGGATCATGCCAGAACATCAATTGATATACGGGCTGCACGTTGTTGTCCGTGAATTGGTGTCGGTATGATGTAATCTATTGACTTGACTTGCCAAACTTCATCTCTGAGTATCTGCAGTAACAACTCTAAGATGAGACATGGATGCAAGTTTACACAAACTCAAAAGAGACATGGATGCAAGTGTGCACAAACTAAAAGAAAACAGATTGAACTTGCCTCGTGATCATCTTCTTTCCCTGCTGAGATGGATCTTTTGCTAACACTGCGGGAGAGAATTTCCAGTAGAATCGTTACAGGACGGAGTAGTAATCTAAGAAACAGTGCTTCACGAAGAAAATAGCATACCATTGCAAGACCGTGTTAAGCTGCCATTTTTATCTGGGGGTTTGTTTTCATCCGCCCTGTTATTACACAAGAACACAACAAATGAGCTTCTACTACCACAACGAATATGGGAATAGAAATGAAGCACCAGTGATAGGTAGGTGTTTACTTTGAGTCCCAATAGATAAAAACAACACAATGCAGCATAAATGTGAGGGGGTATGCACGTTCCGACTACACAACATTAAGTTTCACGTTGGACATATGTAGGCAACTAAGTGAAGTTGCATTCTCTCAATATTGAGGCATACTCAAAGAGGATCATCAACATATTTAACTCTCTGGCTCTTGATGAAAGAAGAGATCTGGTTTACCAAATATGGTTTGATATAGACAAATTGAAACAAAGTGAGTGTTGTTAGTGATTGTCAGAATCAAGGTTGGCAAAGAGGAGGCTATGATTTATGAATGTAGAAGCAAACAGTGAAGTCATCAAGCAAACTATAACTATTCACTGAAGATGAACTTCAACTATTTTTAATATGTTCATTGAGCTTTATGAACTGAAACCTATCTTCTCACACAACATAGATCCTCTTACTGTAAGGTTTAGTTGTTATTTGGCACATTGATAATGGCCAAAGCATCAAAATGGATTTTTCGTAATACTAAGAACATACAATTTGCCACTACTAGAATTGCATATAATTTAGTAAGAACTCAAAAGCAAATAAAAATGAGATTGGACATAATGCACGAATGAAGGTAGAAAAGAAAATCATATCCATACTGACCCGTAGATGCCATACGAAAAAATCTTCCCTGACATATTGTAAAAATAATCGTCATCAAGAGTGGTGGAGGTAGAATGGTAAGCAGGTCTGGCAAAGACTGGTGACCTATATTGATAACACTCTTCTTGCTTAGTATGTGCGTACATTTTATAGTAGGTCTACACAAGAACCAAATTAAGAGTAGAGCTCATTGATTAATAAACAGATAAAGATAAGATTCAATGTTGTTCTTTCCAAGAGCAACAGATGAGTCTAAATTTTAGAATTATTCCCCATGCGTGGAACAAAAGCTATGGTGTCAGACGAATTTAACTGCAGGATAATAGTGCATTATTGCGTTTCATTACCCTTCAATTCACAAATATATTGAAAATGAACACAGTAAACTAAGATAGTTATAGCCGCATGCTAACACAAAAGAGTGTGTTATCTCTAGTTTAGCCAATATTTGCCTTTCACTGAAACTTCAAGTCAAGATGGTAAATGAATAAAGCATCTGCTAATATAATTATAAACCCAGATGTGGAAGGTAATATAGAAGAGCAATTTACTCAAGCATCAGTTTTTGCAGGAGGTAGTTTTCTCTTTGTACATTATCTCGAAAATTGAAATGTTACAACTTACAGATACTCAACCATAAAACGAGCTTAATCAGTAGCGGAAAGAATGTTACCACGCCAACAAGAAACTTAACTATGGAGACAAAATAACAGGAGATTTGATCTCTAGCGCCATTTCCTTTTCTGTAAAATCACACAGCGCACCGACCACACATGGAATACAGCTAAACAGAATAAAGCTTTAAAATTTCAGTTTATTCACTTCAATGAACAACATATATTTTGCAACGCACAAGTGACAATTTCCTTGATTCAGTAGATTAGTTCAAAAATTGGCCCAACAAGAAGGTTTTCCATGTTAATCTCCATAAAGCTAACAACATGTCTCATAAAAGGAAAACGATACTTAGATGTTACGAAGATTACCATGTAGGTTCAGAAGTCCCAGTGAGAAGATGAGACTCGGCAGCATATCCAGGGAAAGCCGTGTGATTGGCAGGAAGCAGATGACCATATCGATGCTGGCTCTCAAACTGCATACCTGCATGTACTAAAACATTCAGGATAAAAAATGAACAACTATGCTATAGTCATAAGTAAAAGCCTAATTTAAGTCCCCTAATTCTGATCCCTAAGTGTCCCCGATCTGCAATAAATGGTAGGACGGTGCTTATAGAAAGACTTTGCTTATGTGAGGGAGATAAACACTTACTCTCAAACTTCGAATGGTAAGATCCAGTCATATCAGTGGACCTGTTCTCTGAAGACTGAAAAGGCTGACTAGTCCAATTAGCTAGATGAATGGAATCCTTATTCTGACGTTGTTCTTGACCAATGGGTTTAGCTAGACTTGTTTCCTGTACAAAGTAGTTGGATTTGGGCACGTGAAACTCATCAACCTGCAGTCCAGTTGCTGGGAAATATCTCTGTGTTCTTCCAGGTTGTGAATCCCAGTTCTGATCAGGGGAAGCATTATCATCATTGGAAGAAAACGAAGCAAAGTTCTTTGGCAGGGAAGATCTCCTGCTGGCAGAAGTACTATTCGTAGAGCCCATTTCTCCAAAAGCTTTCCTCAGTATTCTTGCTGGACTAATATTGGGATTTCCTTGTTGTGCCTTTAAAGATCTGAAAGTCCATCAAACAATAAAAACATTCTAAAAACAATCTGTTGATAACAGAATTTTTAAGGGGTAGAAAGAAAGAAAACTCACATTTCAGGTTTTGCAAACGGGATTGCATCACTGATCCAAGTGAGAGGCTTATACTTTACAGGCCCTCTCCCCTTTACAAATCGTGGTGAGTTGTTGTCATTGTAAACGTATCCATGGGGTCTTGAGTTGTATGCTTTTACATGACCGCCTCCACCAGGATTCCTGATGTGTCCTTCATTCTGAGCAATAAGCCTCATTTCCTGAAATCATATATTAAATGTGTCAAAATAGCTGTTTGATTTTGAGAAGGATGTAAGATATATACAAGTTTGTGACAAATTTTCCAGCCGGGTGATGAAAGTACAGCATTGATTAGCATGTAATTAAAAGGCAATTAAATATGTTTGAGGACTGCTTTAGTGTTTTTCCTTCTATGTCACCTCTTCAAACTTATCATGTTGCCATTTATCTTCCTTCAATGTCAGCTCTCCAAACTTGTCATGTTGGCCTTTTTCTTTATCTTCCGGTGCCCACACTTTACCTTCACAGAAGTGTTGCCTGAAAAATACAGATCTGGTTAATTCCATCATGGTAAAATAAGCAAGTTTGGCCTCAAGTACATAAATGGAACAGAACAAGAGAAATATGAAACAGAAATTAAAACTCAGAGAAATACAAGACATTAGTCTATCTCGCCAGCTGCTTCTTTCTCTTCATGATATAATTCTCATGTCAATTGAAATACCTTGTGTGTTAGAAGATGTGTTCCATCTGATTTTTAATAATCACACCCGAACCTCACATGCGCCATAAGCATTAATTACAGCCACTTCCTGCCAACTTCTGATAATTTCATGGTAGACGATGCAGAATGCAATGGTAACTTCGTGCATACATATACATATAAAACTCATAGTTGTAAATTGAAGTTCATGTTTGTATACATAAAGATTGAGATAGATACATGCATATTGATAAAATTGTTAAAATAGCACTCTCCCTTATTTTGTTGATGTTTTCAGGTTCAGATTTTTTTAATTTTCGTTATAACATCAAATTCAACAATGACTCACAATAGATCAGACGCAAGCAGATTTTTGCATTAATCTTGTAAAAAAACTTTAAAATATAATTAAACAGAGAAAACCTGTCCACACAATATTCTTAGTTCCTAGATTATAGCTACTCAAATCATTAAATCAAATTAGACGCGCCAATTGTTTTACCATCAAGTTCATTATTGCCTCACATCTCATCGGATAATAAATGGAATTTTCACATCAATCAATCAATCAATCAAAAACTCCCAAAATATTAGGAAAAAAGAATTCTATATACCGCACACATATACACACAACCATACATACAAATAATATACATATAAAATCACCTATGCTATCAATTAGATCTACAAAGTTTCAACAAATTGATCTGAAAATGAAGATTGGATGGCGAAATTTCAATACCTTCCGCGACCTCGAGCACGGCCGGGAGTGCGATTGCGACCGCGTATGGACCACCTATCATCGTGCATGAAGAACAGACCAACTCTAGGAACCACAAACGGCTCCACTTCGACCGCCTCATCTGCAACTCCAAGCTCCTGATCTTCAATTTCTCGCTCCTCCGATCCTTCCTCTTCCTCTTCGACCAGATACTGAAATTCAAGGCCTCCGAGAGCTTCCAGATCATCAATGTACGATTCGCCGTCCTCGCTTTCTTCAGGAGCCAAACCGAGTCCTTCAGATTCATCGCCTGAACAAACATCCCCCCAATTTCGCTTAGTTTCACCATCTACTTCTTCGTCGTCGGTTGCTTCTCTTCTACGCATTGACAGCGAATTGAAGGTTTCCTCCGAACCACTATCGTACTCTTCTCCTCCTTCACTCGAGCTCGCCATTGATTTTGTGCTGAGAAGAGCAGATATTGCTTCCTTACCAAGCTAGAACAGGCGCGAAAATTTTCAGAGCACCTCGGGGTTTTGTCATTTCTGTGCACACACCAAAAAGTGGAGCGTCCGTAGCAGAGCTGTTTTTGTGTGTGTCTGCGAGAATTGTGCTGCCATGTCAGTGTATAAACGGATATTAGTGGGCCCCACACAATCACCAAATGGGATACTCGGAGCTTTGCTCGCATGGTTACTGGTTGGTTGTTTCTGGAAGGCTAGTATGGACATTTCAAGTTATCCTCTTAGATAAAAAAAACTGTATCTTGTTGTAATTATAAAAGCCAGAGTTCAAACATACAAAACAAAACGGAGTACGGGTGCTTAAATACGGTTAACCAGTACTGATGGTTTGAACCGAAAATCAAATTAGTAATGTTCGGTTTTAAAATTTGGAACCAAAATTAGTTGGAATTTGACTGAGACCGAACTTTTGATTAACTGTAAAATTCGATCGGTTTTCCGGTTAAATCGTAACCGATTATGACAAACAAAATTAAAATCCTAGCTCCCAAAATTCTCAATTTGCATGAACCTTAGGGAGAGACCAGAAGGAAAAAAATTGCAGGTGTAAGAATCGCTGCAGTTTGGCAAAGAGATTCAACAGTTGATGACGCCGCCGCCGGAGGCCGCCAACATTTTCCTCGCGCTTCTTAAGCTCCAGCCGACCTATGCCATGGAGCTCCTCCACTCAGGACCGGCTCATTCATAAGGCAAGAGAAACTTTTGCCTTAGGCCCCGACCATGGAGAGACCCCAAAATACCCAGCCCGCCAGTCTAATATCAAAATAGGCCCAATTTTTTATTATTATTTACATATATATCAAGTTTTATTATCTCAATTCAATAACATCGAATCAAATATTATCTACATTGAAGCTCATATATACCAACTCCTACACTTGATAACATTGACAGCCCAATAACATAAGTTTTATGTGTGATTCATCTTTCACGAAGAGAAGTGTCGAAGTTGAAGCGATGTCGCCGAAGACGAGTCGTCGATGTGGAGAAGAACGAGGCGATAACGGCACTATGGAGAAGAATGTGGCGACGCATCCGTTCATTCTCCAGAGTTCAAATAACTGAGATAAGTTTTCTAAGACACCCTAACCTCAAATTTTCTGTAAATACCTGAAAAAATTAGATTTTATTCACTGCAATTTTATGAGTTGTGTTCAAATCTCATCTCAATCCTCAAATTTGAGTTTCTCACTCACTCGGTCTCAAATTATGGTATTCTACGATTTTAAAACTGAACAGATTTTGAAAATTTGAAGTTAGGGTTTCAAATTTCATATTCATATTGTTTTAAATTTTGCGGGTTATTAGGGATTTCTGATTTCGGATGTTAATAATTTAGGATATTCATATTGAGGATTTTTAGCTTACTGAGATTTCCGATTCATATTCATATTGTTTGATTCATTTTTGTTTTACTTATTCATATTTTTGGTATCATTTTTTGGTATAATTCTTACTGATATTTTTTTGTTAGTGTGGATTTCAGATTCATATTCATATTTATTGGCCCATTTTTTGTTTTATTGTTCATTTTCTGGTCTAATTCTCACTGATTTTATTTGTTATTGTGGATTTTCGATTCAAATTGTTTGACTTGTCGAGAGGTATACCAAAAACAAGAAAAAGATGGTCAAATCCAGAAGAATGATGGTAGTATAGTATTATTTTTTTTATAGAAATGTCTCGTTTCAAATTTTTTGCCTTAGGCCCTTAGTTTCCTAGAGACGGCCCTGCCTCCACTCGCCGAGACTATCTCCGGCGTGATGCCCTACCTCAAAAACTTATTTTCATCGCCAAGGTTCGCCGAGGAACATATTATATGCTTAGCTATTATTCATAATTGTACGAGACCAAGACTCAGTATTACACAAAGAAAGATTCTACTGCTTATGAGTTCTAACTTCCTTTTTACAGACGAGGAATCAACTCAAGTAATTCTTGTGAAGCTATTGCAACCTGACATGTGTTCCATGCAAGCATGTGGTGGAAAGGTGGTGGCCATCTACATAGTTTATCACGTATCATGTGGTGGCTACACTTACGTATTGTTATTTTTCAGATGGGTACTTCTAGAATTTTTTTTCCAGCTGATTATGCTTAAAATGTGCAAAATTGCTACTTTGTACTTTCCGTCAAATTCCGTTAATTTTTAACATTTTTGACATGTGAAAGGACTAAAATACCGTTAACTATACATCTAGTTTTCAAACATATGTCCTCTTCACACACTCTCTCATTCTTCTCTCTTTCTCACCGACTTGTCCTATTTTCTCCTCTGTTTTTTGTTATTTGTTTCTTATTAAACTTGTCTTCGTCCCAGATCACCGATGGCAACCTTTTTTATGCTGGATTTGGAGCCACCAACTTGACCCTCACCGGAGTTGTAGAGATCGAAGGTGATCCTCAACTTCCCGCTCGAAGCCGGAAAGCCCGAGCCCGATTTAGGCTCACATCCAACAACAAAAATACTATTGCAAAATTTAATTCACCTCTAAAAGATTTAAATATATTTATCAAACAAGAGAGACGAGACTTTGTGAAGATGCGTATATTATTATTATTTAATATGAATGTATTAAATAGCATCAATTGCATATATTGCTAAAGAAAAGTTCAATATATGAATCATATATCATATTTTCATATAATATTCGTATCCATCCATTAATTTGACTAAAACAATATAATATCAAACAAGAGAGACTAGACTTTTAGTGTAACCTACCATTTGATAGTAGGGACAAACTGTAGAATCAGTTTCATCGCTGAAGCAAATATATTTGGATTTTGTTGCCCGAGCCTTAATCCGGCTCGGGCTTTCCGGCTTCGAGCGGGAAGTTGAGGATCAGGTTCGATCTCTGCAACTCCAGTGAGGGTCAAGTTGGTGGCTCCAAATCCGGCATAGAAAAGGTCGCCATCAGTGATTTGGGACGAAGACGGATTTAATAAGAAACAAAGAACAAAGAAACAGCGGTGAAAATAGGACAAGTCGGTGAGGAAGAGAGAGGGAAGAGAGAGAGTGTGAATAGGGCATATGTTTGAAAATTAGATGTATAATTGAGGGCATTTTAGTCTTTTCACATGTCAAAAATGTT
>JAYMTP010002604.1:0-19198 GCA_036897365.1 Geranium brycei
CCGTGTCATATCAGGCAGTGTCATGCGTAAACTCTGGAATTTGACAAAACTTCATTCTAGGAAGTTATAGATCATCAAATGCCCTTCAATTCGGTTTTTTGCAGGTCGGTTCGGTTTTTGCTGAGCAGTCTTACAGACAACTAGTTCCGAGCAATTGAGATCAAGCTCTAAAGATAAACACATTACAAACAGCATAAATCTGGCACAGCTCTCATGCTCTAAAACCATACCTAGGAACTAGAATATCATGTCTACAATTCCTTATAATACACTGCAAATAAATACTCTTTTTAACTCTAAATGGAGGCTTTTGGAACAATTAACTTGGAAATATTATGAATCCATGAAGTTACAGTTCATCTGAATAGCAATTACCATGGTACGCTTGGGTGACATCTACGGTCCAATCCTTCGATGATAAATTCCGATAAGGTCGACAAACGGGAGGCAGCAACAACGACGATTTCCTGTCCATTGAGAGTAGTCGGCCACATTTGCTGCAACAATTAAAGAGTCAATACACGGAATGCAGATATGTGTGAATCCGTAACGATGAAAGGAAATTACTGCACCTGCAAGTTTTCGTGAATAGTGTTTGATAGCTGCAGATCCATAGCTAGAAAAGAAATGCGTAATGTGAAATGGATGAGCAAATCTATAATGAGGAATTTAAACAGGAAGGTAGAATTGCAATGACAACGATATGAACTGTACCAGAAGAGAATGGAGGGCGGTTTCTGATCCAACTCCGAGAAAGTATTGCAATGCCATGGCAGCATGCTCCTGCCGTGGAGTGATGGATAACATTTTAATTCGAATAGCGAGATTTGATATTTTGATGTATTAGACGGATGGAGAGTAGATAAAGCGTGATGGGCAAAAAAGAGTTACCGTGATGTTCCTGAAGACGTGATGCACTGAAATACCTCTCGCGTGTACATAACTGCCTCCCTGCAATGGAATGAACAAATGTGAAGTGCATGAATATAATAAACAATGGCAGATAGGAATAACGGACAGTGTCACAGGCATAACAAATATCAGAGAGATTGTTATTCAGACTCGGGATATATAATCAAAGGTTGTGGGTGAAGTGGCAGAGACTTCAATAAAGGCAACGACATATAAAAAAACAAAAAAGGGCAAGGAAGGGGAGGTGGAACCGAGCAACTGGACAAAAGTATTACCTCATCTGGAGAAAAGAAAGCTACAGCATCTGGGTCTGTAGAACCAACAGGGTGCAAGGAAATTATGACGCGGAAGATGGAGGGAAATAACAATTCGATTACAGAAACCTTTTCTGAATCAACACCGAGAGATCCTGATCTTAGTTTACTTGAGCTGAGATAGCCATGTTCTTTTGATGTTTCCGAGGAACTCTCATTTGCTGAAGATGTCAGAACGGAAGCTCTTTTCAACCAATCCAACCGCTCATAAGTGAATATTTTCAAATTGGGCACTTCTTTTTCCAGCTGCGTAAGAACATCTGGAAGTGTGTCGAAACTACTAAGGTCTTCCTGATTATTCACCGTTGATGCTTGAGAGAGACACTGCTTTTTTGAAACCGATTCAGTACTCTGACCTTTTAGTTCATCGTCAAGATGGGGAAAAAAGCGCCTTTTCTGATCGGTGAAAGCCTTGAGAGCTAACCTGCAAATTATTGTATCATCTTAGAAATAGTATTCACTTTAAGATCCCAGCCAAACCATAACCTAATACTTGAGTGCCATATTTATCAGGTTTTCATTAGGAGTTTTTATCATGCAGACTATAAAAAGCATGGATAGAATTTACCAAACCCATTACTGCCTTATGATGAAGTGTATTGGTTATTTGATTGTTTGGCCTCTCGTAGAATAACATATAACTTCCATCTTTGAAACAATATATAACGTTTTGATGCATTAATCACCCCATCTCTCTCCAGGGTTTTAGCACATTTTAAACAAAAATCCCTTGATAATTGCACAGCCGAATGACTTGTATCTAATCCTTCTACATTCAAACTATATTATTTATGTGTAGGTAAACATGTATAACTTCAGCCTTCAGAGTTCTTGGAAGTTCATATGTGCAATTTGGGCATTTAGTTTTGGTAAACACTATCAACATAGTTATTAGCATTCAAATCATGGTTTGCAGCTTTGTAAGAACAAGAGCTCAAAGAGGTAACATACATGGACTATTTTATTATATTGGCGTACAATTGATATATAGAAAGCAAAACTAACTGAACAACATGAAGATCTCATATAAAATAAAGACTAGTCTTTGAAGGTATATTTGTATTGCCATTTACAACAAACCTGGTCCTGTCAACAGCAGATGCACCTGCCTGGCCTGCAAGTTGACGTTTCCAAGCGTACGCAACAACTGCCCCATCTGGGCAAACCAATGGCATGTGCAGTCCCCAAGAATTACTTCTCGACCGAAGAGAGTCATTGAGAACTCCGGATTCTTCTAGCTGCCTTCCTAATATAAGAAGTAGGAACTTTAATACATGAAAATCCAAAGATATAATATCAATGCCGTGTTTAGATACTGAAAACACTTTTGATGGGGTATAGACTAAACAAGATAGCAAGAGAATAACCTAATTCCATAACTAATCAGTTCTTGCTTTTCTCTCTTGACCTTCCAAACATCCAAATGAAGTATCAACTGTCAAATATCAGACTGATTGGAACTGAACAAGGGACGCGATTCGGATAATTTTTGTATGGGAATAGAATGACAATATGAATGAGAACCAACTTTTTATTTGTGTAAATTAGGGTAGGCGCGGAGTTTTTAGTAGCCTTATATTCATTCTCGCACACACATGACACATCACCCATTTTTTCTCATTTCAAACATGTGAACCAACATAAAAATGAACCTAAATAAAATACAAATTAAGGCTGCATTTGGATAGTTTATGTGTGGGAATGTGAATAACACCATCTTTGGTGTAAATGAGGGCAATGCAAAATTTTTGTGATCCCCTTATCCATCTCTATTCCATTCCATCGTATCACCCCTATTTCATTCTTCTGGGAATAATTATATGTTTATGAGACAGTTAGGAACGAAAATCAAAAGAAGCTAAATTACACACAAGTTGAGTCCCGTTTCCACCCACAAGCCTTTATACAAACACAGTCTAATGTGATTCTCGTTCTCATTTTCTAACCCTTATACAAATGCAGCATAGATTTGCAGGCGAGATCATACACTATGCTAAATTACCGTGATCTTATATTTTTTCACTGAATACAGTAGTAAGTAAATCAGCCCTACTACATATATACTAGTTCTTAGTTTCACAGTAAATATATGTATTTCACATTATGCATGGTAATGTAAGTAATGTCACTGGTCACTTCACTAACTCAACAGAAAATAAGGCATCAAGATAGAATAATACGAAGAAAAATCTTGTACCTAATTCAATTTCAATCCATGTGCAATGAAGTTAAAAACTTTCCCTAACTCAACAGTAAATAAGGCATCAAGTGCGAAGTTTATATAATCCTTATATCCATTCTCATTCCCTCGTATCACCCTATTTTTTCTCATTTCAAAGCGGGAACCAACATACGCATTTGATTAGGAAATTATAATCATGAGAAGCTAAATTACATACAAATTAAGGCTGCGTTTGGATTGCTCGTGTGAGAACGATAATTACCCCCTCTTTGGTATGTAAATGAGGGGAATGCAAAGCTTTTGCAATCCTTTTCCATTCCCATTCCCTCACATCACCCATATTTTCATTCTTATAGGAATCAACATTGGTTTATAAGACGGTCAGGGAATGAAAATCAAAAGAAGCTAAATTGCACACGCTGATTTCCGTTCCCATCCACACCCCTTATATATCCACAAACCCTTACACTAACAAAGTCCTAATGTGATTCACATTCTCATTCCCTAATCCTTACACAAATGCAGCCTAGATTTTCAGATGAGATCATACACTATGCTAAATCACTCTGATATAATAATTTCTCACTGAATAGAGTAACTAAATCAGCCCTACCACATATTTGATACACACACTAGTTCTTAGTTTCACATTAAGAAAAATCCTGTACCTAGTTCAATTTCAATACATTGTACTGAAGTTCAAAACCATCCCAAACCAAAAATCATGAACTTATACTAGAAGTCTAGAACTGATCCAATACGATCTAAATTTAGCAATTTTGAAGCGAAAAGGCCAAAGGATCAAGCTACACACCAACAGAGCGAAGATCTTCGAGGTGTTGGCGCATAGACGCGTCCTCCTTGAGAAACAAATGGAGCGGCTTGGTGCTCTGGTGAGGCTGTGCGGCCATGAACAAGGCTTCGAGGAGCCGATCCGGGCCTAGCCTAATGTCTGCGATGAGCGTTCCGGCTTGAGCAAGCCTATCCATCGCCATCGCCACCTGCTTTGGCGGTGCCTCTGCCTTGTTCCCGCCGGATCGCGGCGGATTCGGGATCAGATTCGAAGCAGCAGCAGCTGATTGAGGTTGCTGGTGCTGCATCTATCGCTTCGGCGTGAAGAGAGCTAGCTACAGCTTTACACCTCTTCTCGATTCCCTGGTGTTTGGTTGCCGAGAAAATCGAGATTTGAACCGAGGAAAGTGAGAGAAACAGGGTTCGATTAGGTTAGGTTTTGTCACTAGTCTATTGGGGCATTTTGGAGCCGAACCGGTTCCGAACTGGGGAGTTGAACCGGATGAAATTGAAAAACGGAATCGTGGTTAATAATTTAGTTTTAGTTTAAATTTTAAAAAATTATTTAATTTTAGTTCGATTTTAGTTTTTAAAATTTGAAAACGCTAGTTAACTGGTAAAAATAAGACTGAATTCTGTCATCCCATGTTCACAAGAAATAGTAAGAGGTTGAGTTTGGGCTGTCAAACCCACTCCTAGATATGCTGAACGGGCGCCCGACCCGTTTGAAACTCATGAAATCTTTTCGAGTGTCCGACCCATTGAAAACTCGTCGGGTATGAAAATTTTTCGAAACCCAAAAATATTTATTATAATATATAGATATTGAGAAATAATAATATAATTATAGGTCCACCCGCGCCCGTTCAAAAAATTCAGTAAAAAATTCCTCCAAATTTTTTTTGATCGGAACGAGTGCGTTGGGTATTCATCTGATTCAAATTTTTTTGTCATTCCTTCAACTCTTGTTCACTCGCACATGTTAATTATCTTTTATTGTTATTTTGTCTCTAAAATTTATATGTTTTTTTGAATTACATCATATCCCTAAATTCATCTTTTAATCCTTTCCCACCTTGATAGAGTTCGAAATCTAGATCTCTCCAATAATAGTGTGAGGCTCAAACCGTTACGGTATCCCTTTGGAGACCAAAAATTTATATGTTGATTGAAGGGTAATAATTAAATATTAACATTCAGTTTTTGTTAAAATAACCTATTTTTATCAAGTATAACTGAAAACTGAATTAGAGAATCATGGTTAGAATTTGACTGTATTCTCACATAACGGTTTCATATATGGTTCCAATAATTAGGAACTAAAAGATCGGTTCGGTCCGGTTCATCTGATTTCTGGAAAAAAGACGAACGGGTCCAACAAGATCCATACCCGCTACAATTTGGGCTGGGTTTCGGCCCATTAATAAACCCGTATAATTACAGAAGGATGATCGTAACAATCGGGTCGGGTTAAGAAATTTTGGTGGGTATAGGTTTTCTTTTGATCCTCTGTGCGTGGTTTTCACTTCGCGCCTCGCACCTCTCTTTTCTGTTTGGTTCCCGAGAAAAAACCAGTGGAAAAATCACACTCCAACAAAGAAAACTGACCGTCTGCGAACCTAGTGGCCGTCTTCGTTCTCGGTTCGTCTATACACAGTTCAGGTGATTGATATTTAGGTCAACCAGACAGGTTCTCATTCTCTATTGAGCTACTTGGTTCGGTTCAGTAGCTTTGTTTCTTTTCATCGGCGACAATGGTTCGTCCCAAGCCTGCATCGAAGAAGCAGAAGCAGCGCGGCGTGGATTTCAAAGTACATTAGAGATCACTCTACCTTCAATTTCTGAGAAATAATCGATTGTTTAGAGCTGATTTTCATGTGTTTTGGTGTTGATTGTTGCAGAAAATAAAGCGAAAGCTTGGTAGGAAATTGCCGCCGCCAAAGAATGCCACAGACACTGAAATTAAATCTAAAGGTTCAGATTATTCCTCCCCTTGTGGTCTTGATTGTTGTTAAAATAGTTTTCCTTGTATTTTACTAAATTCATATATGCTTTGTGACTATACTGCTAAGTAATGACGAATAAAGAATTCACCATGTTTTCGCTAATAAAATGTGAATAGTAAGACTTCAAATTAGCTCAATCTCAATGACTATTGATAATGCAATTGCTTAGAGGAACATAATGAGGAAGACTGGTTTCCTTACTTGAAGTATTAACATGGATTGGTAAATTGATATTTTGGATGAAAGTTTACTAATGTGTACCGTTTATCGTGAACAGCGATTATACTTCCTGAGCAAAGTGTGGCATCAGAGAAGCTGGGTTTGGCAGTGAACAAGAAAGGTTTGACTTTGAAAGAGCTTCTTCAACAAACATCACATCACAATCTGAAAGTTCGTAGAGGTATACATATTCTCCTTGTTGTATGTAGAAAGCTACCTCATAGGATGTTGCAATGTAATTTGTTCTATGTTTACTGGAGAAGAAGGAAGAGAAAATTATTACAGTCAAATTTTGATACAAAGGAAAAATTACCTGAGAAATGAGAATTCTTCTAGGGAAAATTGCAAAAAGTCTCCTTTAATTGTTCTTTTTTGCACAAACTCTCCCTTCAATGTATTTATGCAAAAACTCTCTCTCATTCATGTTCAAATTTGCACCGTCTGTGCAAATCCATGAAAATTAATGGAAGTGTCACTTAAGTGTTGGACGTTTGAGTTATCACTTAAGTGACACTTCCATTAATTTTCACGGATTTGCATGGACGGTGAACAAATGAACATGAGCGAGAAAGAGTTTTTGCAAAAATGAACATGAGTGAGAGATAGTTTTTGCAAAAATACGGCGAAGGGAGAGTCTGTGCAAAAAAACAATTATAAGGAAACTTTTTGCAATTTTCCCTTTTTTATTTTTGTTCAACCGAGAGCCAGTATGAAATCTGTCTCTCTGAAATTGTTTTTATATTTCTGCAACCAAAACAAGACAAGGAAAAACAAGTAACTGGCATCACTTTATCCATACTTGTTTGTTAGTGAGTAGAGTAACCCATTTCACATCTTCTTTCTATATCCGTGTTTCTGACCGAATGTGGTTCTCTTTGAAGATGCATTGTCGGGTATTAAAGATTTATTCCTTAAGCATCCAGAAGAGCTGAGATCACACAAGTACATTGTCATGGAGAAACTCCGTGAACGAATTAGTGATACTGATAAAATGGTCCGGGATTCTCTATATCAACTTCTAAAGTCAGTGGTATTCCCTGCTTGCAAAGAGGTAAAATTTTCTTCTTAAACTAATGTTTGCATTCTCATATTGTCCTTGCTAAAGCCTTAGTTACTTCACATCATAATGTACACACCTTCATCTTAGCACAAACTATTTGCTATATTATGGTAATAAAGGTGGGATTGTTAAGTAGCCTTTATTGCTCGATGCAACAAATGTTATCCATGGAAGTTTTATCGTTTGCCGTGATGTGTCAAATCTACAAAGTTAGCCTTCTTGCATACAAACCTGATTAGACTTCAAACTACTTGTTAGAGAAGTAGTAACCATTTTTTTGATGGGAGGATGGATCTGTAAGATCAGTTTTAAACCATAATTGTTGGAAATAAACTTTGTGCCCTATAGTTTTTGGGAGCATTCTACACAGATAAATTTTAATGTCCCTGCAGTTCTGTTTCTAGCTTTTGTGAGTTTGTAGTTTATAATGTGTAATATACTGCATCATCAATATTTATATCTCTTATGGCTGTCTTTGGGATCACTAACATTTGTTTTCTGCTTTTGTTGTCCAGGATAATCAAGGGCCTCTGATTGCCTTAATAATGGCATACATTTTTAATGCAATGACAAATTTAGCGATTGATGTTCAGCTAATGGCCTTCAAATTTTTTGATCTTGTTATCCAGTACCACCCGCCATCCTTTTCCCTACATGCTGAAAAGGTATTTATGTTTGTCCTTGGGAATCATTAGTATTCTTAACTATTGGAGCTTAATTAACATCAGGATATGCTTTCTCTATTCATGTATTCACTGTTTATGTTCCGTGTTGTCTTTATATCTTTCTCCTACCAACCTTTTTACTTTTGAAGTATCTAATTTACTTGTCAGTGATATCATAATGTTTGTTTTTGTTTTTTCTCCTGAAAGCCTGCTGTCTGTTTTATCAACAGATTCTTCAAAACTATGAAAATATTTTTCGGACAAGCCAGGTCTGCTTACAGGACAAAGGCAAGCTCAAAAGTGCTCTTGGTGGTTTGGTTCATTGCTTGTCTCTGTTACCATCTAGCAAGAGAGAAGTTGACTCCTCAGAAGAGGTTCTTTCTTCTATCAATCACAACATTGATGTATATTTGTACTTTGTATTTTTAATGTGGGGTTGTGGTGGAAACTTCTAGGCTCTAGCATCTTCTTGTCGAATTTAATTTTGATGTGGTGGACCTGTGGTTATGTTATCTGTATAGCCATCATTAAAGTTCAACCACTATGCTGGGCTATACTGAAATTGGTAATATGGGCTTGTCAAATTTTGCACATTAATTAGGCAATGTTCTGAATTATAGATGAATGGAAAATGTTTGAAATTCCGTATTTGTTTGGATGTTCTGTGTGAAGTGTCAGCATTTCATGCAACAAGTTGGTGGCTGAAAAAGTTGATGAATTCTTGAATAGCATCATCGTCAAAATGATTTTCAATGATCCACTTCTAGAATTATGTATGATAGAGTTTAGAACAAGGGTTCCATATTTCTAGTCCTTAACATATCCAATATGTTTGTTGAACATGTACTAGGGAGCTCTACTTTGCAATATTTCTGTTTTCTTATAATGTACATTTTTGTCTAGGGTGAGGTGTGTTGATATCATAATGGGAAAAATAGAGTTAGCATAGAAGACAGTGGTAATGGTGGAAGAAGATGTGAATATCTCAGAAAATGTTTCTGTCTTGCTTTGGCCAACTTTGTAATCTCCCTTATATCTAGTTAACTGCCAGTTTTGTACATGCCAAAGTTCATTTCTTACTTTCCTCTGCATTCACTCTGTTAGTTTGTCCTATTGATTCTTAAATAATAGGTACTATGCACACGTTGTTCTAAGGAGCTCCATTAATCTCCACTTCTCATTATCACATAAGTTATCGCTTATTGCTTCAATTGATATCAAATCTTATCATTGGCAGTTCTAGCTCGCGTGCTTTATTTATTACTTATTTCTGCTCGTTATACCTTTTCAGATACCTGTTGGTGTGTAATGATCCCCTTCTATTTTGCAGGATATTGTTGGACATAATGTGCTGCATGCTTTTGAGAGAGATGTTTCTACAGAAACTGCTGGTAAGATTCGTATGAAAGATCATGTCATGCCCTTTTTTTGCTATTATATATTTCATTTATGCCAACTTTCAGTTTATGGGGTCGTGACCTTTTTAACAGTTGAGTGGGTGCACGCATGAATATACTGTAGATATAAGATAGCAGTGCACTGATTTTCTTTATGCTGTTATTATGCAGGGTCGCCTCTTATACTCAATAAATTAAAGGACCTGGTTCCAATTCTAGTTAATTGTTTTCAAATATTTGTTCCACTGGGTCATGCTATGCCAGCGCATGATGCACAATCATTTGATTGTATGATGGGTTTACTTCAGAGCATAGATCTTTCAGTGAGATACTTTGGTGATGGGATACAGAATAGACAACTGGAAGCTCAGACTCCTTGTGAAGGAGTTAATGCTACAATATTTGACCAAACCATCTCATCAGTATTATTGAAGAAGTTGCTGGTTGTATTTCCCCTCAACCCGTCAAATAACTTTTCAGAAAAGGTGTGACACTTTGAGTACCGGTTTCTTTTCTTATAAATTACTATCTTATGTGTGCCAAGCATTAATTTAGGAACTCCCAAACCACGAAAGGAGAATATGGGACCTGTGAAATTAGGACTGCCTTTGTGTACCCTTTTCATCTGGCTACATTTATACTTTGACAGATCATCCATTGCAATGTGTTGTATGCATCTAATAGAATTTTACATACTTGGAACATTCCATTTAACTGAATGTGTTACTGCCATAACATTACAGTGGTCTAATTCTATTTATATGTGATTGGCAGGCCGATGATAGATACTTTATTTTGAACATTTTAAGTACAGAGATATTTTTGCAACTCTGCGAGCGGATCTGCCCTCCTGATGTTTTATTGTGGAGATTTCTAGAGTTCATAGAAAATGCGCTGCTTGGAAAGGTTTGATTTATGCAATATTTATTGTTATGATTATGATTGTGTTATGTATAAATCGTCAGCATCTGTTTGATATCGCTTTCCATGGATTGAGATTGAAAATGGAATCCTGATATCATATTTAATATTTTTTTTTAAATAAATCAGCCTTGTAAGTTATAAAATTGTGAATCATGCGTTCCATACAAAGTCATTGGCCAGATTCTGGGAACAATATAGTGACATAAAATACTTCCAACTTCGATTAGTCACATATTAGAGGGTGTCCTGCTTATGGAGATCAGTGTTTATGTATGGCAAAAGTAATTCAGCATGCTTTTTTTGGCACATACTGACATTGATTTGACTTGAATGGGATGTGTTTGTCTTTTGAGTTCGTTGAGAAGCAAAATGTCTAGGAAAATGTCATCTTCTATTGAATGTAAAGCTGACCTTCAATATAAAATCTAGTATATCTTTGATAGTTCGTCTTTTCTATAAGCAAGTGAAAGATGTAGATATGCATTCAAATAAAAAGGTTAATCCTAATATGAAGTTCAACTTTTTATAGGATAATGTGTTTGCTTCCAGTAACATCGTTATGGGGTGTCATTTTTTGTAGATCTGCAGTGGAACACGATCTGGTAAAGCAGTCCGGGAAAAGCATATACTTTCAATCATTCCTTTTATCCCAAAACTTGTATCACGGATGGTTGGTGACTGGAAGTATCGTCTACTTCAGGTTTGATTTGTACATTTAAATCTGGGTGATAACTAAGGGCATATAGCTAGCACTTTTTGAAACTAATTTACTATCGTAACTACCCTAAATAAGTTTGTTCAAAGAATTTGCTTGTGCAGATATAAACTTTTATTTTAAGTTACAGGAGAAATGAATTTCATTAATAGTGTCATATAATCAAAACTTGCAGGCATTCACAGATACATTTATGGGATGTCACACTGAATCTTCCCTAAAGCTGGCCTGTCTCTCTGCAATTGAACAAATGCTTATTCCTGTAAGTTCTTTGTATTATGCTTTCTCATTCAATGCTTAACCCCGGGGCTTGTGTGTGCTGATATTCTTTTTGGTATGAATGGCAGGGAAAAGAGCTCCACTTAGCCAATGACCCAGAACTGTTAGACTTTCAGATTACTTGGATAGAAACACTTCCTCTATTGCTAAACCTGTTTGGTGATAAGCACCCACCACGTTCTCAGGTATATACATATTCCACTGTACCTTATATGATGCAACAATACACCTTTGGTTCTGATGGATAAGAACTCTTTTTAGGCTGCCCACATTGTTCTCTCTTACGTAGTTCATTTTGCTAGATTCTCTTAAATATGTTGATTCTCCAAACAGGTTGTGCTGCATCTTATACTTCGCCTTGGACAGTGTGCTTTATTGAACCCTTCCCTTACATGGGCTTATGACAATATGCAAAACTCATTATGTGAATTCTATAACACTAGTAAAGATGAAGGTAACTGTCAGTTAACTAAAGAATTTTGGTTTAACAGCCAGCTGCTGACATATATATTCATTTTCTTCAATGCTGCAGGAGATATATGTTATGGTCCTTTCATAAGCCTTCCCACAAGTTCTCAAGAACTCTCTGTCTGTTCCCTTTACTACTTCTCTAATTTAAATTCACAGTTGCTGGCATCGATAGCTTCTTGTTGCTTATGTAAGTAATCTTTGCCAATTTGTTATGAGTTTTGGCTGTGTAGAAACTTTAGGAGCACTGTTCAGGCTCTCTAGGGGTGCATTTCCTATTCATTTTGATACAGTCCTTGACACTTTTCTGAGTGCCAATTTAAATAAGTTGGTTATACTTCACTTGCAAACCAGGGGATGTTACTTAATTTATTTTTTAATTTAGTCATTCAACACTTCCTTCTTGTGTACAAGTAGGACCTCTTCTCTTACAGAGGCATGCCGCAAACCCTTTTGTTTCCCTTTGTTTTATTGTCACTGTTCCTGCATGACAGTGCATCTTTGTTATATGAAAGAATGAGATCTGAAGAGTGGATAAATATATAGCAGAACATATTTGTCTTCATCTCAAAATTAGTGTCCTATTTGACTATTTGTAAAAGTTGAGGATTAGTGGAGATAGTGCTTAACTTATACCACATGCCTCCATTAACTTTTGTTTGCTAACCCCCTAAGTTAACTCATAGGAAAGATATACCCACTAAGTTAATTCATAGGAAATATATTATTGGTCTTTAACTTCCTCAAAGAGAAAGTGGACATTTATTTTGGGACGTTCAAATTAGGAAACTTGGCACTTATTTTGGGATGGATGGGAGCACACGTAAACTTGACTTTTAATGAGAGCGAAATATTCCCAATTGGAGAAAAGTAGATCTAACTATACATGTTTTGTACTCAACTCTGATCGTTTTCTATTCCAATTGTCAATTGTATTTTCGTTGCATCTTTGTAACCTCAATTTCCCCGCCTTTGTTCCCTCCTTGGAAGCTTTGGCGGGCTCACTTAATAAATCATCAATCCCTTCGCTGAGCAAAAAAACATTTCCGGAGACTAGAAATTGTGTTCTTATCTCATAATAGAAAAGGAGATTATATATTTCAAAACATAGCCTACGTGTGTTGTTTCTTCATTTGTGAATGCAAGATATGAATGTATAGCAGGACAGCACTTCCAAGAGAATTATGATGTTTCATGTTTGTAATGCATACATGGAACTTAGTCTAATATTATCATCATTTTGTCTACTTATTGCAGATGAAAAATTGGATCCAGTTGTATTGTTACGAATCATAGAGGTTTTGCATTCAGCATATAGATCTGCTCATATACAGATTGCTGACCATATTAGTTTCTTCATCACTTTGCTATCACGTTTCAGAGTTTCCCCAGGTATACTGTAGATATATTCTCTTGTGCAAATTCATCTATCTTTTGATCATCATATTTGTCTGGGAATACAACTATATGTGCATATTTGACAGATTTAGGGTTTTGGTGATTTAGTCAATTGTCAATCTTGACGAGGGCTTTAACCTTTGCAGATCATATATATCCGGTTACAGAGGGTGATGCAAAGATCTCCAATCGTGAATCGTTCAAGTCAGTCACCACGTGTATTTGTTCGTATATGTCAGATATTGGTGACAAGTCTCTTGTTTTGCAGATGGTAGAGAAAATATTGATTGATCAGATCGTAAGTTGACTAAACTGTACTCTATATGCGGATTCATATTTTGTCGTACTGGCATCTTGAACTTTATATACTTTCTAGGGAAACGCCTTACAGTTGCAGCAATTATGTTTTTTTTCTTTCTCTCAGTCGTTAAAGCCACCTTTGGACAATGTATGTGCGATGCTCAGAATGCTAACCGTGCTGGATTCTAAACCCACAGAACTTTCTGATCAGAGCATTGTCACTCTAAGCAATTTCCTTTTCGGATATCTGATTGATGTTATTCATGTAAGTGTTTATTTTTCTCTTGCATAGCATTGTCCTTAAGGTTGTTTGAACTTCAAGATGATTCTTATATGATTGCTTTACATACTTATTGTGTATTTCATATTTCACCTTTTCTTTATTGTGCTAGTTGTCTTTTCCCTTTTGTTACGGTTACTTTGGATTGAGTGAATTGAAGGGGAACTGGGAATTTCTAGATGAAAATATTTTTCATTGTTTTGTTGTAAAATGAGAACGGGAAGGATGGAAATGTTTTGGAATAAAAGGAACCGAGTAATCAAATGTAAAAATATATTTGGAATAAAGACACAGTAAGTTGTTGAACTTACAACTTTTAAATAATCTAGCCTTTGCTGTTAGTCTGTTGTTAAACCTTTTGCAATAATCACAATCCTATATATATATATATCCTTGTGAAAAAATTAAGCGTATGATTTCTCCATGCAAAACCAAGAAAAAGGAAATTTCACTGATAGTTCCTTAATTTTGATTAAGTTGAAATCCCCTAAGATCAGCAATAAAAATGTTTGCCTTTTGAAGAAGATAAAAATGGATTTTTTTTAACTCAAAGATTGCTTGTTGGGCAAAGTGCTTCATTAGCCGTTCTGATGTTTTTTTTTGCTTTTCTACAGTACTTCCCAGAAGACAAGGATGAGTTCAACCACTCCATAAGAATCCGCACACGACGTTATTATTTTCTACCATGCATTTTCTTGTTTGATAGAAGCCATAAACTAATAGATCTTGTGCTGAACATGATGAAGTCGTTGATAACTGAAAGTGGCGCATTACTTTATTCTCGTAATCATTCCCACTATGCCGCAAACTTACCGAGCAGGGTAAATGCAATCGTGTCTGTCCTCCTAACTATTTGTAAGGATATTAAAGTCCAGCGAGCTATTGCTTCGTTCAAGGACGAGATTGACCGAATTGCACAGAGCATTAACCTTCTACAGGTATGACCGCGCACCTTATTTCCAGCATGTGGAATTTTAATGATCCGTACCATTGTGCTAATAATTGAAATTATTAAGCAGATATATAGAACCTACGATATTATTTACTACTTGAACAGCGTGCTTGGATTCTTTTTTTGGGAGAGATTACATGCAATGTTCTCTAATATTCATAGTCATTTAACCTTTTTGGGATTATAGTCAAATTCCCCTTTTATCTGGAAGGAAAAAAACGAGCTAATGTGAGGGAATAGGAATGAAAATAAGAAAGGTGATTATTTATTTATTATTCTCATTCCAATAAAAAGCATAATGACTACAACCTAAATGTAGGAAAATGATTATTGATTTTAAGCATTTATGTTATTCTCATTTTGAACACATATGTGGGATTTATTCTGCGACTGCAATCGGATGCTTGTATAGGTACATACTTCATATATGTTACATTTGTTAGTCTCAATAGCTTGGCATTGATAACACACGTGGATGTTAATGTAGTTCTGTTAGAAATTTGGGGAAATTTGTTGAGTTGTACAAAGATATATTTTTCCCAAAATATGATATGATGGCAATTTTTAGTGTAGCTCTTTAATTTGGTAGAAGGCTCTTGCGGTCTTTTTATGCTTTTAATGCGATATATTGTCTTGAGCTTACGGACATGTTCTTTTTTTTGTGAGTGAATTTTTGCACTGCTGGATATGATGAATATGCAGTTTTTTTATAATGTTGATGTATGGTTATTGAATACCTTCAATTTTATGTAGTCCTCAGAGAATGTCACCATGACCATTGAAGAAAGACACAAAGTGCAATGCGCATACGACCGACTTGTGATAGCAAGAAGCGTGTTACCCAAATGAGTCCTTCCAATTCAGGAAGATTTTCCCTGGTTAGACTTCTAACCTATCTTCGATTCTTTGTCATTATCATTTAACCCGGCTCACTAGTGAAGGTCTTCCCAACTTCGTGCTGTATTTTTGTCAGTTTTCATGTTGAATGTGTATTAGTCCCCTAAAGGCTCTCTCTGCCTGACTACCGCCTAATGTTTTTTAGAACACTGGTATTGATCTCACACACTTTGAGCACTCACCAAGTGAAGGGCTAGTGATGTGTATTGTCGTATAAGCCATCTCTTTGCTAGTTTTCAACCAATCACTCAATGTTTACCATAGCCTTTCAGCAAAACACCGTGTGAACAACGTCCATATGTTTCACGGCCCCTTTTCTGAGATTTTCTTTTGGATCTTGTATGATTAAAATCTGCAATTCCTATTACATCTTTGCTTCTTCGCCAAAAATTTCAGTCAACACTATTGCTTGACTTAGTATCAGGTTCATATCGGTTTGGTTGGTTTTGTTTAAACTAGCTATTACTATCTTTCACGTTTTGGCTTCTTTTTATCTTTTTTTTTTGAACCAATATTTTTAGACCTAATTGATAAAGACCGGTGTCCTAAAATGGGCCACGTGTACAAACCGATCGGTTTTTGGATCGACTTCTTCCGGTTTTACTACTATGAACCAAAATCGAATCGGTTTAGTTTAGATTCTACCAATAACCTAACCGAATCGAAATGGTTCTTGTTGGTCTGGTTCGGTTCAGTTATTTTTGTAACAGCTATACTTGTCTGTATCTCACCACTTGCATGCTTTGTTGCAGCAATATTCCTGGATAAGCAGAGCAGCAAGATGTACAGGAGGAGCATAGTTGCTAGTTAGGATCAGTTTTGTAAAACATATATATTTATCTCTGTTTGGATTTTACTCTGCAAAGATCATGTGGACTTTTCTTTCCCATTTTTGGATATGGTTGGAAATTAGATGTCTAGTTTTTATTTATTTATTATTATTGTGTGCTTCGGTTTAAAATGACTGCATCAGTTCAGTAATTTGGTAAAAGAATCAAATGATGTTAGCTTCTTTTTTATGATTATCCTCTATTTGTTTTGATAAATTTCAGTTTAATTTTTAAGTGCTAAAAGCAGGATTTGAACCAACTTCTTTCTTCAAAGTTATATATCTTTCATTGATCTTCACCAATGCTCTACAAATTTGAGATTGCGAGGATTGTTTGCTTTGGTTGTCTTCAGTGATATTCTTGGCCGTCTTTGCATTCATGCTAGAGGAAATCTTCTAGGATTTGTCAAGTATCCGATTATTTTCCGCTCGATACGTTGGTGACTCTAATAAGGGTTTATAATACGCTCTCTTCGTAAAATCAGTTTAATCTGCGTTTGTCGCGGTGTGACATAGCCCGTGACACATCTTTTTTGAGTTTCTGTTCTCAAATGCCAAATTGTCACTGTGGTCGGACGTGACACTCCTTGCCCATCACTGTTTAGCTTCCAAGTTGCTCTGAAATTTCCAAATATAATCACCAACAATTTGGAATCTACACACAAGATGTTGGCACACACGTGAATATACAAGGTACAAATACACATACTTTTACAAAAACCTAAGGACAAAATCAACCAAAAAACATGTTACGTTACTACGTAAATAAAATGTAGTCTGATGCAGTAGTGTGGAGTTAATTAATCGTGGGATGTTTTAAACAAACTGGCATTAATAATGGTGCAAATATGTAATGATACCATGAGGCATTGTTTTGTTTTCGTGGCCCCTCGTAGAGGTTCTTAGTTGTTTCTTCCTTTGTTTTGATTGTGTTTGGTCCGTGGAGGAAAAATATAAAATGAATTTTGTACGTTAAAGGCTGTTTATTTTGGACTAAGAACTTGATTAGATTATATTTTGAAAAATGGAGAGTATGGATAATAGTTTGGTTTTAGTTATATATTTTAGTGAACTGATTAATTGTGGTTTGGATATAACTTTTATAAGGCAAAACCAACTGCTAACAAAAAAAAACGAATTGAAATGATCTATAAATATAAAGTATAATTTAATAAACTATAGCTTAGTCTTGTGTGGAAACTCAAATATTTTTTATTTCATGATGTTCAGTTCGGATAAAAAAACCCGAACCGAGAACTAGTTTGAAATGAATAAATTGCATAACTAGTTTAAAAATAAAGTCCAAATGATAAATTGAGTACAAAATGAAGGTACATCACATTATAGTTTAGTTCGGTTATAACCAGAGAACCATCCGATTATTGTGACGATTATAACATATTTGAATTGTTTAATCAATTATGAATATAATTCTTTAATAATAAGAATCGAGTAGTTTGATTTAGTTCAATTCTTATTCAAACAGTTTGATTAACCAAATTATGGACACCACTAATGATAATAGTCACATGTATCCTACATTGTTTATGCCAAATAAGAAGTTCATTAAATAGTCTTGTTGAGGTTAAATATGCCACTGTTGTAACTTATATTCACTTGTCTTTTGCAAGGGAAGAGTCCACTTAAATAGTTAGATGAAGTGTCAATGCCTAATTAAACATGATAAGATTCCCCTATAATGGAAATGGTTGTGAGGGACCACATTTTTTTGGTTGAAGCTCATAAGAGATTAGAGTCCCAATTGAGTCATCCATAGAGTTACATTCCTATATTTTCTATACAAAAAAATGGATCCTAATGCATGTGCATCATATTAAAATGTGTTTGTTTATGGTTTTCATTTCAATAGATTGATGATTATGTTCTGAAAGTGAATATTTTCGTTGGGGTTTTATTATTATTCAAGAGTATATATAGATTACATGTTAAACCCTAATAATACAATAATAATTATAATAAGGGTAATTTAGGTAATACACATAATAATATTAAATAATAGTAGTATTTTCTAACATGTTCACGTTTGGAATATATATATGTAGAGAGAGAGGTAACTGCAGAGTAGAAAGAAAATAAAAATTCTATAACCCATTGTTTAACTCGTCGTAGCAGATGAACGACACTCTTCACCAAATAAATCAAATAATAGACTCGTCCGAGAAGAAGAGACAAATTTTAGGATGTTTTTATTTTTGATTAGAAGGAATTTTTTTCTTGTTAAAAAATATATCCATTTTGCTAAACAAAACAATAAATATAATTTCTCATCATGTTTTCCAATCAGTGTTCAACCACTCATTGTGAAAGATCTCGAGAATATATGCAAAATCATGCATATGCGTGCATTATTTTTTTGTTGTAGCTATTTTCAAACTCAAGTTACTGGTATTTTAGAGCTGCTTTGCTTCATCCTACACAACTTATCGATAAAAAAAATAATTCTTCTGCAACTCATATCTTTCTACCTTCATGTTCTATGTGCTGAAATGGCACTATGTATGGTCAATTTTGTGAACAAGTTTTTGGGAACTTGTGAATATAAGGATAAAGAAGGTAGGATTGGGTTGAAAATTGTATGATCAAAACTC
>JAYMTP010002605.1:0-19190 GCA_036897365.1 Geranium brycei
GCATTTAGTAATTATTTTATTAATAAAATTATTATTTTTAATTAATTAATTAAATGATTAATTAATTAAAATTTTAATAGAAAATTTTGCCACCCCCTTACAAAATTTTCTGGATCCGCCAGTGGCCTTGGGCTTGCATCTTGCACAAACACAAAGAGGGACACATAATTAGAAAGGATGCGCCATGACACTCATATCGACGCTTTGAGTTACTATGAAAGATAAGGAAAATAAGGGATAGAAGGAGAGATAATTAATAAATCAACAAAGGAGCGTCCTAGCCTTTAATTATGTCGACTAGTTGTCGTAGTTCAGACGAATGTAGAGAGCCTTGAATCTGAACTTGTGTGTATTACAATGGGTGTAAGAGTCTCTATTTA
This sequence comes from Geranium brycei, assembly GCA_036897365.1. NCBI lineage: Eukaryota > Viridiplantae > Streptophyta > Magnoliopsida > Geraniales > Geraniaceae > Geranium > Geranium brycei. The sequence goes on from JAYMTP010002605.1 coordinate 381, forward strand.
TAGGCATGTACATGAGATCTCTTTCTTAAATACATATTACCAAAGAAAAGGAAAAAAGTTTTAAATCTAGGAAAGAGGAAACACGACTAAGGAGGAGAGGCGGTAAGAGGGCCGAGTGGCCTTGCCTTGGGCACCAAGGCAGCAAGCACCCTTTTGGGCTTGGACGCGTCAAGGCCTCTCGTGGGCGTTCATTTGATCGGTCCATTAGCGTATGGGTCATCTTAACTTGTCCTGCGCGCGTGTAGATGACTTTCTGGTGGCCTTGTGTTGCTTTCGCTCTTCGGAGGATCTTTGGGTTGCTCGGGAGGTATTTGGAATATTTGAGGGATCTTCGGAACACTCGGGAGCCTTGAAGAGGTACTACTATTGGGCGTCGCCTTAGAAGAAGCGCTATCTTGTGTAAATGAGATGACTCTGTGAGTCTGTTAGAGTTCCAAAGTAGCAATGTCGGTGAGGTTGCAAGGAGATGCAAAGCCGGTGTTCCATAGAGTGGGAAGAAGACGAAAGTCCTTGCCGAACTCGGATGAGAGTCGATGGTCACGTCTTGGGCGATATTTTGGGCGAAAAATATTCGGGACAATATAATAGGACTTTTGAATCATAGTAAGAGAAGGAAACATTATCCATCCACACGCCTCTGGAAGAATCCTAAAGAAGTAGAGTTTCTAAATTCAAATTGGATTAGAACTTCTCATCAACCAACATAAGTCTGAATTGACATGGACTCTACATTTGCCTAGCTTTCTGTGCACCTACCGTCCACACATCTAGACTCTGCATCCGCCTTGGAATCTCCCTCATCAAGACTCTGAGTTTGAGGAATTTTCCGACACCGAAATTTTCTCAAAGATAACTCTCTCATGAACGAAAAACTCTAACTCAAAACAGGGATTATTATAAATGTGAAAGAGAGGTGGAGCCCATGCTTTTGTGTCAACCACGTACTCCCTTACCAATATACACATGTCCTCGTCGTGGTCGACTTCTTTTTCATTCTCTTGGCTCGGCTTTACCCAACACTCTTCCTCATCGTTCTCTTGAAGAGGGTCATCATCAAATGGACATGGAGTCTTATATACTTCGTCTTCGGCCATTTGTATCCTGAAAGTTTCTGGCTCAACCAGCACTTCATGGGAAACACCTAGAGGCACAAAAATATTTATAACACAAGCACCCTCAAAATTTTTTGGCACAAAGTTAGGATCATAAGAGAAGCTTTCAAAAACCAATGTTTTAAGATAAGGATTATTGCTCATATTTAAGCTTAGGGGCTCGGCATGAGAGAAATATCACCTCGAGGGTGAATTTTCAAATTATCCACTATCTCACATTTGTGGTCATGAGATGGAGAATGTAAGCCCTCGTCAAATATAAACTCTAATGAAAAATTCTCGAAGTGAAATATGTTATAAAAGGGAGATGAAACACATATTTTTGTGTCAACTGTGGGCTCCCTTATCAACGGTGCCTCTTTCTTCTCATAGATGATTTCTTTCTAAATTACTTGCATTTGCTCCATCATTATCTCCTCTTCTTCCGTTTGATCGATCTCTTGAGAAGAATTGATTTTCATGCTCTCTTGAGATGACTCGTCTCTTTCTTGACCTCTTGAACCACTTCTTGCTACTCTTGAGAGAACTCATCATCAAATAGGTCTAGAGGCCAACGTAATTCATCCCCAACCTCTTTAGCTAGTTTTGGCAGTTCTACTACTTCCATTTCTTCCCTTTCGGTCTCTTAGAGTGATTCTTCATCAAATAGATTTTGGATTTCAAATACCTCCTCCTTGACTTCTTGTATCAATTTTTGCCCCTCTTGAGAGGATCCATCATCAAATACCCAACCAAGTTCATAAATTTTCCCTTGGACCCCTCGCACCTTTTCAGCATATAGTGGCATAAAGTCCAGATCATTCCTATCCAATACGTTGGAAAGATTAATGTACCATATGCCATTAAATCAATATGGGTTATGCTCGTACGCTTCGGTCTTCTTAGTTGTGGCGACATATAGTAAGGCTCATATACCTCATCTTTAACCAAAGGTAAAGTCTCAAAATTGATGACCCAACGAAGAGTTTTTGCCTCTTTGAACATACATGCAGCCCTTTTATTCCCATATTTCTCATTGGCCATCTTCTCCTCTTCAAAAAAAACTTCACCCTCAAAGGAGACCGTACCTTCATGGCATAATTCCATTTCGCTTATTATGTGCTTTATCTCCTCCTAATCTGCACTAGCTTGTCTCTATCCCCTTGTCGAGACTCTCTCTCAAGCTCCCTTCTTTTTCTCTCTCGTTTTTGCCTTCCCTTTTCTATTTCATGTGCACGCAGGAGGTTCATCAGTTGCTCCTTAGCTGTTGGTTTCCTCTCTTGAAGCAGAGGGTTGTAGGGGTTGTGCAGATGATTTTTATAGGGATGGTAGTTGTTGTGGTAGCGAAGCGGTGGTCTTCCTTGATAAAACGACGATGGATGATATAGGGTCTGGTAGTCTTACGGTGACCCTCGGTGGTAGCTATATCGAGCCTGCTCACGCCAGTGTAGTAGGCACCACCTCGGATGTGATTATCTCGTCTCGCATAATCGTCCCGATCTCGCCTATATCCATTACGGGCACCGTATGATGTGGATTGATCGTAAGGAGTCCACTCGTACCTTGCCCCATAAGACCTTCTCTGATAAGAGTCATACTTCTTCCAATCTTACTTCATAATATTTGCTTTCTCTCTCAAAGTCTAAAATGCAAGAAAAACATAAGGGAAAAGGTGAGAGCACAAATGCGAATCCGCACGCAAGCAAGATATCAAGAAAATATAAAAAATAATAAAAAGAAAAGAAAATTTGTTTTTATTTGTTTTTTATAAATATAAACAATGCTCAAGGCACGACTTTAACCGGTTCAACTAGGGCCAATGAATATCTACACCTCCCCGGTAAAGGCGCCAACAACTTGACGGCGTTAGCGGTTTGAGTTATATAATTTTTCCTATACCTCCCCGGCAACGGTGCCAAAAAATTGACGGGAGGAAATCTCGGCAAGTCGAAATCTACTCGCTTCCGATTGCACGGAAACTGCACCGGTCGTCAAGTAGTAACAAGAGTATTAAGTCCTCGAGTTATCGATCTCACGAGGAGGTAGTAACTAGCAAACACGAGTCTACAATGGCTAGGTATGTAGGCTCAAGCGGTCAACATGTGCATGGGTTTTCTAAATTATTCTACTCCTAATTCCAGTCTCTCATCAATTCCTAATCCAACTAATCACGCAATCTCATCTCATCATTAATCTCTAACTCAATTCAATATCCATTACCCATAATCATGCATTCAACTCTAATCTAACAATTTCAGTCCCTAATCTAGCATTCTCAATCTCAACATTTTACCCTTCAACATATCTAATTTCAACGATCCAATTTAATTTAATCTCTAACCCAACATGCACTTTAATTTCATTCCCAATCTCCATACAATCCTATGATCATCATCCAAGCTACTCTAATTCATCCAAACATTTTCATTCCCATTCCTATTCTCAATCTTAAACTATCATTCAATTCTCCATATTCAAACTCTATCCTAACAAATCATTCATCACAACTTCCAAACATCACCCAAGCTAGTCTAATTCATTCGAACATTCTCATTCTCATTCTCAATCATAACCTCACATGCAATTTCCACAATCATTCATTCCTTATTCAACCAAATCATAACTCAATCATCTCTAAAATTTATCACATGCAATCGCAATTCCATTACCAAAATCAACATATTCCATATTCACCGTCAATAAATTCACTCATTCATGTTAATTCAACAACATCCAAAATCAAATAATTCAAATCCCAATATTCCAACTCACGCAATTTCGGAACCAATCTCAATAATTCTAAATTCAATATCCCAATAACAATCTCAAGTTTATGTAATCACAATAACTTCAACATTCCATCAATTCTAAACTAATAACTAATCCTAACACAATCACTAATATGAGAAAGGAATAAGAAAACCTAGATGATGAAACGTTGAAGCCCGTTGTCTTCTTCTTCAATCTCTCTCTTCTTTTTCTTTTTCTTCTTTCCCTCCTCTTGGACGTCTCGGTGGCTGCAAATGTATGTGGGAAGATGTTTTTTCGAAGTCCTATCCTTTAGGTTATATAGGAGAGTCAAGAACATTCTTAATCGGAAAAAAAATCACACAAAATCTGCACAGTTCAGTCAACTTGTCAGGTGAGCCTATCGGGTGGGACCCGACAGGTCAATACAATAAGTGAATTCACCTTCAGAGACCCAAGCTTGCGGGACTTTTGGGGAACTGCCAGACAAACATGCCGGGTTGAGGCTGGCAGATTGCTTGGATGGAAAAATGATCTTCTTTGCTTTTGTAGCCATTCGAGTATTCTTTAATTAGGAGCATGTTGTGGCTCAATCGGACTTTAGAAGAAGTAGTCATGCCTCATGCAAAATCAGTCAACGGTGTTGGAAACGAGAATTCAAACAGCCACTTGGTGCCCTAAAAACCTGCAGATGAAAATGGTATTCTATTCAATCTTGCATCTTGTGGAGTCCTATTCAACGTGGTGAAAATGGTGTTCTATTTGGACTCCAGATGAAAGAGATATGCCTTATGCAAGGTAGGTCGATGAAGCTGAAAACGGGTTGCTCGGGTGAGTTTGGAGAAGTTTGCCCAGATGAGCTTTTTCTCCTCTTGTTGATGATGCCTACGGGTTGCTGGGTTAACACCAATCTATCATGTATGTCCCGATAGGTTGACCCATTAAGTCTCTCCTTTTTTTTTCTTCCATTTTTTGCATTTTCGCTCCTTTTAGCCTCATTTCTCTTGAAATTGACCCGACACACTCGTGAGTTAAAAAAGAGATAATTTATTATACTACAATTTATAAAATTCTGGACAAAATGAGGAGATTTGACTCAAGAGGCCAATGAAATTCTGACCGGATCAACTGTCACTTCTCAACTCCTCAAACAAATTTTAGAAAATTCTGAAAGAAAACACACACACACTCGCACTCGCACTCGCACACATTGATATGAGGGAGCAGATTCAGACCTAGTGGTATTGAGACTTCTTCTTCCTCCTTTGGTTCATCGCTGCCGGCGAGTTGTTGTCGTCGTCCTCCTTCGGTGAGCCTGTGCCATTTCAGTTCCACAACACCGCCGACGAGCTCATCGGGTTCTCCCTCAAGAACTGCTCGGTCCTCGATGTCGACGACAAGCACTCAAACTCCACCGCCATGAGAAGGTATATGGGTTGGAGATTGGAGTTTGGGAGTAGAGGCAGTAAAGGTCTGGATCGGGAATTGGGGATTAAGGATGAGGGTTGAGAGATTTCATCAAAATGGAAGACAAGGATAATATAGTAATTTCATCACTTACTTTTAGAATTTTTATATTTATATTTTGTATAATGGAAAAGACAAATTATAAGTGTATCATTTGAAAACTGTGCGAAAAGAGTATCACGATCTTTTTACCTCTTAAATTATGTTATATTTAACTAAAGTTATTTTATGTGTGACTTAGAAATAGTCGGGTGTTTATATTTTTTTAAAATTAGGGAACTGTACTCGAAAACAAGCAAATACGTAATTATCCAAAAACAAAATACTACTTCGAAACACATGTAATGAGGCCCATTCGAGCGTGGGATAAGAGGCCCATTACGAAGCAAAGTGCATGCAGATTGAAATCTGGATCCATTAAGGAAAAACAAAAATGGAATTCTCGGACTGTAAAAACATTTCTGGTGCTTGCTTGTTTTGGTTTCTAACCAGATCTGCAGTCGTTTCGATTAACTTTTTTACCTATTCGAAAACCAAAGCAGCTCTCGCGTCAGATCTAAGAACGCATCACAATCAATTTGGTTCCCACAGCAACACCGACGACGACGAAGACGTCTCATCAACCCATCCACGCCCTGCAAATCAAGGTTCTCTCCCTCTCTCTCCTCAACCTTACCACTGCTCTTTCTCATTGTTTCGTGATCACTACTCGTTCTGTTTTCGCTGCTTTCAATCCGAGGTATTTTTTTTCGTATTGTGTCGCCGAATGCTATGATTCGCGATTTAGATTCCTGTTTGGTTGCCCAGAAAATGAGGGAACAATGAATAAATGACAATAATTTGTTTATTCTTAAACAACTGATTGATTTTGGGGGCAGATTTTACCGTTTGGCTAGGTTTTCGTTCCCGAAAACTCTCGTCCTCAGATTGTTTCTGTTATTTTCATAGCAACCAAACGAGGATATATGTGTTTGATTATTTTTCCCTATTGATAATTATGGGTTTTGTTTTTCTGTTGGGGCGTGGTGAAGACGGAGGATCTAATGCTGGATAGGTGGTGCTGATTCGTGTTGAGTCACCAACGGAGTGGATCAGATGGATAAGAATAAGAATCGCACTGATCTGCTCGCTGCTGGCCGGAAAAAGGTACTTCCAATTTTTTAGGAAATATACTTTCATTGGATGTTGCACTGTAAATACAATGGTTTTGCACAGTTTAGAACTTGTACTGTATTTTTGTTCTCCAATGGTGGAAAAAAAGTATACTCTCAATGGTGAGTTTTCTTGCAGTTCGCATTGAAATAAATAATCGAACCAAATTGGATAGAGTATTTGATGTGCAATCATAATTCAGTTTACTAACCGGTATCTATTGGTGCTATAATTTTGAGGACAAAAGGAAAACATATTTATTCTGGCTTACAAGTTAGATATGAATCCTTACTTGCTAAATGACTCTTATAGGCACTCATGATTTGCATTTTTATCAGTTGGAATTGTACAAAACAATAAGCTAGATTAAATTAGCGTATTGTGGAATCCAATATTAACTTATTCATATTATCAGCTTCAACAATATCGCCAGAAAAAAGATCATAAAGGCACAAGTAGCCACGGGAAATCTTCAAAGAAATCTGGGAAATCTGAGAAGCATGAAGGCGATGATGCTACAGAATCCAGTGTTGATAAGGAAACAAAGTCATCCCTAGTTCCTGAAGGGGAAACTGCACCATCTATTGATTATGATCCAAAAATTGCTGATTCGTCAGTGTCGCATTCCGTTGCAAATTTAGAAGCTTGTGAGGTCAATGTTGCAAGTGACAATCCTCTCCCAGTTGTTTCTGAGGCAGTAATGACTCACATTTGTGGGCCAGAACCTAAAAAGTTGGAGGCTGGTGAACATAATGCTGGTTTCGCCTTCTCGCACGACGTAGATTGTAGCCAGGCTGTTGATGGGCGGAGAGTTCAGTCTTTGGGGACTTCAGAAACACAAGATTCAGAAGCAGAAGTTACGCATACCAATATCCCCATATCAGTTGATTTGCCTTTACTTCCTGTTTCAGTTGATGATATGGAGGGTGCAGCAGTTATGGCTAAAACAAACACTGTGAATACGGGAGGAGAAGAGTCATTTCAATCACGAGAAGATATTCCTGATATCTCCTTGACTCTAGCAAGGGAAGATCAGGTAACAGACGTAGGTTGTGCTCTCCTTCTCTTGACGCTAAAGTTTTTTACATGTACATAGTGAGATTGTTAGGAGCTCGACACTGGCAGCCACTTCAACACTTCACACCACAAGACTACTTCATTATTTTGTATTTTAGTTATTACATTTTAGTATTATAGTTAGTTCATTTCAGTATGTAGGCCACTATGTCCATGTTTCCTGAATTTCTTCATGCATCAATCAACTTGTATTTTAGGAGTGGTTAAGAATGAAGAAGGAACAATAAGAAATTAATCAATCAACTAGTTTATCTAAAAGATCAGAAAAGGGAAAAAGAAGAAATTAATTAATCAACTAGATATCAAAAATATCTGAAAGGTTCTAAGAGATCCAAAGTTATCTCGTTATTCAAGCTCCAAAATTGAGATTAGAGAGTCCTCTTGTTAATGGAGCTATCAACCTATCCACATTCACCCATAACTCGATCTACAAGTGTGGGACCGTATCAAAGAGACGTACTCACACTTTTGAATATGGAACTCACCTAGTTACTTGAAAAAAAGATTTGTGGATTTCATGTATGATATAATTAAATTCTCATTTTTCTCTGGGTAGGGGCAATGCAGGAAGCTGAGGGTTCCGGTTTACAACAATTTTGCAAAAGCACCGAAACAACAGTTGAAAGAGAAGAGGCATGCCATTTTCCTGAGCTTAATGACAGTAGCGAGACTGCTGCGGAAGCAGCTTCAGGGGGGATTGATGTGGAGCAGGCAACCTCTGAAGAGAATCAGACTATAGAGGTAGATGATGACCAATCATCTGGTGGTACGGCTAAAATTGCAGATGGTTTGTCAGCTTCTAATTTGGCTGTACCCGAGGCAGATGGAGATTTGAATTCTTATATGAGAAAACAGCAAACTGAAGACATTGCAGCTGCTTTATCCATTGAAGAGAAACAGAAAGTTCAAACAGTGTCTGACCACTACGAAAATAACAAGGAAGCTGGTGCAGAGCATGCAACAACTACTGAATGTATACCTGATAGATCTTCCATATATGAAGGTAAAAGTGATGAAATTCCTTTTGAACCTAAAGTGCCAAGTTCATCTGGAGAAAGTTTTGATTATCCTGTTACAGATGTGAGTTCAATCAGCATGTCACAGATTTTGAAAGTGATAAGGGGTCTTGGTGAAGATGAGTTCCAGCTTCTGCTTAAGTCGCGAGAATCAGATGCTAATTCAGAGTTTGGGAATGAGAGTTCGGTTATACCAGATCACGTGCTTCTCGGTTTCTTTGAGAAACTCAAAGAAGAGTTATTTCTCACAAATTTTTCGAAAGATATTCTTCAATTGCAGTTTATCGAACAGCTGGAGATACAAAAGGAATTTGATGAGAAGTGTGAGCAGTTTGTTGATGAAATATCAGTTCTTACTGCTTCACTTAATGAAGTTCGTGGGAGGAATAATAGCCTCAATGAAGAGCTTGCACAATGTAGTTCTGAACTCCAGGTAGTTGCCAGTGGCAGGGAGGAACTTCAAAACCAGCTTCATGCCTCAGACTTGGGGGTTCAGGAAATGTCTTCTAAAGCATATCAGTTGCAGATCAGTCTGGAAAGGTCACAAGAGGATTTGTCAAACTTGTTGAAGGAACTAGCTGACTGCAAGAGCTTGGTCGGAGCTTTACAGGCGGAAAATGATAACCTAAACAGGGCTCTTGCTTATGCGACAGAAGATACTAGGAAACTTGAGGAGCAGAAGGAGTATTATCTGCAAGAAAATGAGAAACTGGTAACAGAGATGGCTGAATACAAGAATTTGGTGGCAGCTGTACAGGCAGAAAATTCCAATTTAGGTGGCATTGTTGCTTCAATGACAAATGAGAGAAATAATCTTGAAGAGGAAAAGGAATATACCCTCCAGGAAAAGGAAAAAGTATCAAAGGAATTGGCTGACCTCAAGGGTTTGCTAGACACACTCAAGGTGGAAGGTGCGAGAGTTGATGGAATTCTCTCTGTGGAACGTGAGGAGAAAAAGAAGCTAGAAGAGGACAAGCAGTCTTCTCTGCGTGAGAATGAAAAACCTTTGTCTGAGTTACTGCTTATGCAGGAGCAATTATCTGCAGAACACGAGAACTTTGTGCAGGTTGAGTCTGACCTAAAACAATCAACAATATGCCTTGAACAACTAAAAGATGAAAACTTATCTCTGACCAGCAAGCTGGAAATGCATTCAGTGAGGATTAGAGAAATTGATGAGATGCAAATCAAAATGGCAGATAAAGCTGAGGAAGAAAGGAATCAATTTGAACCTGCAAAAGGGACCGATAAACATAATGAATTTGCAGTTCACAGTGAAGATGTTCCACAAACTGTTGGGAAGCAGGATGGCCTAGTTTCCTCTCCAGTGTTTGACAAGCCTTTATTGGACGGCCATGGGGGAGAGTCACCAGTTGAGCTTCTTCTACCGGAGGTCTATGATGATTCTAATGGGTTTGTTGTCCTTCAAAGTCGTTTGAAAGAGGCAGAGAAGACATTGCAGAAGCTTGAAAAGGAAATTGAGGAGATGCATTCTCACTCGTCAGCTGTAAGTAAGTCAGGAAGCAAGATGAATAAACCTGCTGTTTCAAAGCTGATTCAAGCCTTCGAGTCAAAGGTGCATCAGGAAGACCTTGAGGTTGTGAAGGCTGCCACAGCAGATGTATCATCAACAGATGTATTTTTGTTGACAAGGGAGCAAACTGGAAACATGAAGGCATTGCTTAAGCAGTTGGGGTTGGATGCTGAAAAGGCTAGTCTACAACTCAGGTGGGAGCGAGATGGTAAAGAGGCTACTAATATCATGTTCAGGGAGCTCAAGGTTCAGCATGAAGCCTTGGAGGAACATTGCGACAATATGGAAGTAAAACATGTGGAGTTTGAGGTTCTATATGAAGCAGTGAAACAGTATTTGTGTGAGGTTGAAGCAAAAAACAGCAAGCTTGAGGAAATGTATGAATCTGTACGACAACAAGATACCAGTCTCAAAGCAGAAAACAGTGAACTGCTCAAAATGCTGTCTGTATATCAATCAAAACTTGGTAAACTGGAGCATCAATTCCATGAGTTGCAGCAAAGTTCAGATGAGGTGGCTTCTACAATACAAGCTCAATTAGAATCGGTGGAGAATGAAACAGCTGAGAGGGAAACTATACTTGAGCAAAATTGGAGTCATGTTGTTGCACAAACTGTTGAAACAGTTGGCAAGCTTGGTGAAACTGTTGGAACATTTCCAGGCTTCTCGATTGGCACTCAGGATGAACTGGATATTAATAGCCTTGTTAGTGCTTCTGTTGATGCAGCCATCAAAGTAATTGAGGATCTGCAGGAGAAACTCAAAGCCGCTCACATTGACCATGAAGCAATGTCTAATTCTTACAAAGAAGTAAATGAAAAGCTTAATGGTTTGTGTGTTGAAAATGAAATTGCTACTGGTGTTTTGCGGAAGATTCATAGTGACCTCAGAAAACTTTTGATTGATTCATGTGGATCTGAGGAAGATCGTGATCCGAACTTGCAAAATTTGGAACTGCTTGATCCTTTAGATCCTGCTAACTATGATACCCTCATGCAACGACTGGGGAATTTTAGGCAGGAGAGGGTACGACTTGAGCTTGTTAACAACAAACTCAATACTGAACTGATGAGTGCAGCAGAAGACATTGAGGAGCTAAACAGAAGATGTCTTGATTCAGATGCCATTGACAAGCTATTTGGAGATGTTGGGGATGTAGTAAAACTAAAAGATTCTCAGGATGACATTGATAAACAGCCAATTCAACGTTTGGAGTCCCTGGTATCTTTTCTTGTTGAGAAATACAAAGAGGCTGAGGAGCAAGTGAGTTTGTCCAGGGAACAATTTGCATCACAGGTGATAGAAATGAGTGAGTTACAGAAAATGATTCACCAACTAAATACCCTTAACCTGCAGCATGAAAACGAGATTCATATTCTTAAAGAAAGTCTAAGACAGGCAGAGGAAGCTGTTTTAACTACAAATTCTCAGTTTCAGGAGAAAGCATCTGAACTTGAACAGTCAGAACAGCGGGCAACTTCATATAGAGAAAAGCTTAGCATAGCTGTTGCTAAAGGGAAAGGTTTGATTGTTCAGCGTGACAGTCTCAAGCAGTCCCTTGCAGAGAAATCCAGTGAACTGGAGAGATGCTCGCAAGAGTTGCAGTTGAAGGAGGCCAGGCTTCTTGAGGTAGAATCAGAATTTAAGACTTATTCGGAGGCGGGTGAGCGTGTGGAAGCTTTAGAATCTGAACTTTCATACATTCGTAACTCTGCTACTGCATTAAGAGAATCATTCCTGCAGAAAGATTCTGTACTCCAGAGGATAGAAGAGATTTTAGAAGACCTAGATCTCCCAGAACATTTTCATTCAAGAGATATAATTGAAAAGGTTGATTGGTTGGCTAGGTCAGCTGCTGGTAACTCTTTACCCGTTACTGAATGGGATCAAAAGAGTTCTGGGGGTGGAGATTCATTCTTGGATTCTGGTTTTGTTGTTATGGATGCTTGGAAGGAAGATGTGCAGCCAAACTTAAATGCAGGTGATGACATGAGAAGAAAATACGAGGAGCTTCAGAGTAAGTTTTATGGTTTGGCTGAACAAAATGAAATGCTGGAACAATCTTTGATGGAAAGGAACAACTTGGTGCAGAGATGGGAAGAGCTGTTGGACAAGATCAATATGCCATCACACTTGAGATCTGTAGAGCCAGAGGATAGGATTGAGTGGTTAGGAAGTGCACTTTCAGAGGCTCTTCATGAAAGAAGTTTTCTCCAGCAGAAGACTAGTGAACTCGAAACCTATTGTGGTTCATTGACTGCTGATCTGGAGGAGTCGAGAAACAAATTATCTGAGCTTGGTGCTGACATTCAAAGGGTTGCTACTGAGAGAGATCATCTTTCTGAAAGATTGGAAGTTCTTACTTATAGTCATGATAATCTTTCAGCAAAGGCTGTCCAGTTAGAGCTTGGTAATGAAAAGTTGCAGAATGAGGTGATCATATTGCAGGAGAATGTGGCTCAGAAACTTGAGAAGGAGGAATGTGCTAGAAACGTTGAAAGTGAGATAAGAAGAATGCAGGAATTGATTAGTGATGCGTTGAAGGATACTGGTATAACATATTTGGTATCTGGTGGTAGTAGTACTGAATGTCTGGAAGCATTACTAACGAAGCTATTAGAGAGTTATTCAGTCCTTTCTGAAGTAAAACCTGTGTCCCAACATGCGGATAGCAATTCTGGAAAAGATGCTGAAGCTTTGTGTGACACAAGGGCCAGAGATACACTGGATATTGGGGAAAATGAGGCAGAAAATCTGAAGAAAGAGCTGCAGGCCACTTTGAATGAATTAATGCATGTTAAGGAAGAGAGAGATAAATATATGGAGAAGCAACAGTCTTTAGGCTATGAAGTTGAAGCACTAGACAGGAAAACAAAGGAGTTGCAAGACCTACTTAGTCAGGAGGAGCAGAAGTTAGCCGTGACAAGAGAGAAACTAAATGTTGCTGTTCGAAAAGGGAAGTCATTGGTGCAACACCGGGATAGCCTGAAACAAACAATTGAGGAGATGAACACTGAGGTTGAACGCCTGAAATCTGAAATTCACCGTTGCGGAAATGTTCTTGTGGAGTATGAACAGAAGATTAGGGATCTGTCTACTTACCAAGAAAGGGTAGGAGCTCTAGAATCGGAGAGCCAGTTTCTGAAGAATTGTCTTAGAGAAACTGAGTACTATCTGCAGGAGAAAGGAGGCACTTTGAGCATGATTTTGAATACTTTAGGTGCCATCGACATTGGTGGTGAAGTTGATATGAATGATCCAGTCAAGAAGTTGGAGCATATCATAAATATTTGCCGTGATTTGCGTGAAGCTGTAACTTCTTCAGAACAACAATCGCAGAAATCTAAAAGAGCAGCAGAACTGCTACTGGCTGAGTTGAATGAAGTTCAAGAAAGGAATGACGGTCTCCAAGAGGATCTAGCGAAGGCTTCAATTGAACTTGGAGCATTGTCGAAGGATAGGGATGTAGCAGAGACTGCAAGGGCAGAAGCTCTTTTACATCTTCAAAATTTATCTGCTCTACGCTCTCAGGAAAAACAGCACCTCATGGTTTTAAAGTCTGATGTAGAGAAATTCAAGGAGGGCTTTTTTGATTTTAATGCCGTTCTTGCTGATGTTTTTCATAAGGACTTGGAATTGTTGCGCTCTTTGGAGGCTGGTCTTGAGTCATGCCTAAACTTGACTGATGCCACCGAGATGGCTAGCTTACCTGGTTTCAGTCTGGGAGGCTTTATTCCAAGCAATCGAGAACACAAGGTATTGTTGTTGCAACCAGTAGTACTTTCATCACAATTAAAATGGGCATACTCTTGGTTTTAGACTATTGTTACCTTAATCTTTGTGTTTGATTTTCTTGTGCCATTTATGTGAGTAGTAATAACTCCAGTAAATATTTGCAAGGATTTTACCTGTCTTGTTTCAATTCAGCATCTTATTCATTTTTACTGATTGGGGGAGATTTTTCGTGTAGCAATATCTGGTGAAAAACTTACCAGCAAAATTTGACTTTTCAGATTTAAGTACTCAGACCATTAAGTTTTCTCTAAATGTTTGGTTATTACTGTTGACTAGATTGATTTACCTCTACCTGGCATTTGTTCTCTCTCTCTCTCTCTCTCATGAATGCTGAAGTACTAACTTGCTCTGTGACTTGAATCTTGATTCCAGTCTCCCTGAATCTTTTCTTCCCTCACAATAATGCTAGCTTGTGACAACCTCATTTAGGTCTAATATCATACCATATCTGTCTACAATCAGATTTCTTACATATTAATCAAAACAAAATATGCTTCAGATTCTTAATTGGCATACATTTTTTGGCCTTTGTTCTTGATTGTCTTTGACTTCATTTCTTTCTTGAATATCTTTGTAAAAGTAGTAGCTCATTTTATTTTGTCTTCTCATTAGCTGTATTTGAAATTGTCTCCAGGACATTATGCCCGATATCAGAATGCAAGACTATTTTGACGACAATGCTGTCACTGAAGTTTGTACTTTCATTCAGCATCGTTTGCACGAGTTTGTGACAGTCTTTGGTGTTTTTAGAGAAACCATGCAAAAACACTCATTTTTCTTAGATGATCAAACTAGCAAACTATCTAACATATTAGATACTGTTCATAATCAAATGTCCACTCAAAGGAATTCATTTGAAGCCAAGAAGAGAGATATTATTGACATGGAGTTGGCTGGAAAAGAAAAGGAAAAGGAAAACACTATTTTGCGCAAAAACATTGCCACACTTTTTGAAGCATGCACTAGCTCAGTAATTGAAGTAGAAAACAGAAAAGCTGAACTGGTCAGAAATAAGGGTTTGAACGTGGGCTCTGTCGACAGTTCTGGTAGCAGACTTCCTTTAATTGGGCAATCTCTTTTCTCCGAGGAATGTATCAAGACGTTGGCCGATAGACTATTGTTAGTTGTTAAAGATTTTTCTGGTGTAAATAGTGATATAGTAGATGGCGGCTTGAGGGAAATGAAGATGACTGTAGCCAAACTGCAAAAAGAAATTCAGGAGAAGGATGTACAAAAGGACAGAATTTCCATGGAACTTGTTGGTCAAATTAAGGTCGCCGAAGCTTCTGTTGCTACTTATTTGTTAGAACTCGAGTCTTCAAAATCTGAGGTGAATAATTTGGAAAAGCAAGTGAAGGAGATTGAAGAGGAAAGGAACTCACTGTACCAGAAAATGATGGAACTGCAGGACGTGCAAGCCAGCTCAGCTGAGTTACAGGAAAAGCTCACATCATTGACCAATATGCTCGGTGCGAAGGATCAAGGTTTGTTCCCTTGAGTCAAAATATGCTTTTCTGTTATTTGTTATAGCTCTATGGATTTAATTAATCACTAGCAAACAACCTTGCTGTTGACCACAGAAATTGATGCCCTGATGCAAGCACTTGACGTGGAGGAGGGGCAGATGGAGGAGATGAGGAAAAAGATTGAGGAACTGGAAAAGGTTGTCCAGCAAAAAAATTTAGATTTGGAGAACCTTGAAGCTTCCCGCGGAAAGCTTATGAAAAAGCATTCAAGCACAGTGAACAAGTTTGACGAGCTTCATTATCTATCGGCAAGTCTCATAGCCGAGGTTGAAAAACTTCAATCTCAAATACAAGATCGGGATTCAGAGATATCTTTCTTAAGGCAAGAAGTCACTAGATGTACCAGTGATGTTCTTGTTGCTTCACAGATGAGCAGCAAGAAAAAATCAGATGAGATCCATGGGCTATTGACATGGTTTGATACACTTATCTCTGGGACTGTGGCAGATGATGAGCATCTTGACGACACGAAGAGCAGCGATCATGATTACAAGGAAATACTTCAAAAGAAGATTATGTCTGTTATTTCTGAATTGAAGGATCTGCAGGTAGATGCCCACACTAAGGATACATTGTTACAAGTTGAAAGGAGTCAAATAGAAGAGTTAACACGCAAACACGAAGCTCTTGAGAAGTCTCTACAAGAGAAAGATTCCCAGTTAAGTTTGCTTCAAGGTCCTGGAGATTCTGGTCGAACAAGCACAGCGACCTCTGAAATTTCTGAAGTTGAACCTCTGGTGAGTTGATTGACAATGTTATCTTGGAAAAACATAATAATTCATTAAAATGCTAATTTTCTATGGGAAAAACTTTTAGAAATTATTTCTTGATTCACATGTTTTTTGCAACTCCATTTATGACCATACCTATCTGTTCATTTTCCTGTGCCTATTTCAGTTACGATATTCTTTAAAAGCAATTAATTTCAACATCTTGTAGATGATTTTTTATCGTTCTGCACTCATCTTAATGTTTCTGGACGTGCATGTTATTTTTCCACATACTTTATATGGCTTTTATTCTAATTAGTGACTATTTAGAATGTACAGCATCTATTTTATATTTCTTGTGCCCTTGAATTTATATTTTCCAGTGAAGATTTTTGGGATTTTCATTCTATTCGCTAACAAATGCTTTACTGTGGGCTAAATTACTCTAGGATTGGATTTGGATGTTTGCACTGGAAATTCCTCTGTAAACTCAATGTTATTTGAATTCCCGAACTATACTCTGATAATTGAATCTCCTTCCATATTGAAGAATCTTCATATTAAGAAAATTGTTTGAGTTTTGGTCCTCTAGTTTCGAAGCAGTTGGTATCACATGATTCACATCAAGGGTTCGTTTTGGTAAACTGTGCTGCAGATAAACAAAAGGGCAGTAGCAGGGTCCTCAATGGCACCTCAAGTCCGCAGTTTGCGGAAAGTCAATAATGATCAAGTTGCCATTGCTATAGATATGGATCAAGCTAGTGGTAGCAGGTTAGAAGATGAGGATGATGATAAAGGTAGTCTCTCTCTTTTCAGTATTAATGCAAAGATTTGTTGAACGAATGCTCATTTTTCTGTTTCCATTGTTTTGTCCACTTCAGTTCATGGTTTCAAGTCACTTACTACATCAAGAATCATCCCAAGATTTACAAGACCAGTAACTGACATGATCGATGGCGTATGGTAGGCATACATATCCTTCTCTCTTTGTACTAGGGCAAAAATTTATTTTCATAACTGAATTAAAACTCACATGTGTATGCAATCCATCAGGGTTTCTTGTGATCGCACACTTATGAGGCAACCTACTTTTCGACTTGGTATCATACTCTATTGGGTCGTAATGCACGCCCTTCTTGCAACTTTTGTTGTATGAGAAACTATACTGGTTAGCTTCTTGCAAAATGATATTTTATGGATCAATGTATGTGTTTGATCAATTGCTTGAGCATTCCTGTTATAGTTGGGTTGGGTTTCTGCTGCATGATGATAAAAGATTGATTCATTTCTTGCTTTGCAGGTTTGAATTTGATTTGGGGAAAGGCGGACAGCATGCGGTAGCAACGAGAATTTACCTCATGTATAATCTTTTTCTTAATTTCTTGATATGATCAGATAGGTTGGTTATAAATGATTTAAGCTCAACCAGGTAGCTGTGACATGGTAATTTTATTTTCACAAGCCTCAGTTTCCCGGTTGGTTCAAATAAACAAGAGTGATGAGAATGTCTACATAGAAACAAAACATGTCAGGTGTTTGAAACTCGTTATTCTTGTTATTACATCTTGGATCCTTTTGTGTTATTTGAGACTGGAATCATGTGATGTTAAGAGAAGCAGCATTTACATTGTTATTTGTTATCATTCATTTATTTATTTTACGCGAGCCAGCGTTATAGATCTTACTATTATTAGATTTACACAATCTTTGGTAGGATTGTACTGAAACCGTCCCTTGCGAAATTTGAACTCAGCCAATATCCTCCATACATGTTGATCGTCCCCGCCAAGGCTTTACGTAAATATCCATCTCGTCTGGCTGTAAATATCTATCTTGTACCCCATCACTCCATCTCCCACCACAATTACGTCAAATTGGGCGCCCTATTATGGTTTTACAAAGGTTTGGTTTTAAACATTGAAACGAAGGATTGGTGGATGAGAGAGCAAGCGATCGTGATCCCAAGTAAATTGCAAACTAAGGACAGTAGTAAATGATAAAAGTTGACGGAAGGAAACTGAAATCAAATTACTTCCAAGAAAAAGTCGGGAGTTTTAATTTCTTTTGAGGTAATTGTTGCTCGCAAGAGTTTAGAGATTCAGATCATAACACGTACCAGGTTGGTAGAGTTGGGAAATTAAGGATTAGAAGTAAAAAATTTATTAATACATTACAAACTTCTATAATCTAAACAATCTTAACCATACATCATAACCCACGTTCTCTTTCTAAACTTTTTCTCTCAACACTCAACACTCAACTCTCTTCATCTTCTTCCTAAGGTCATAGGAGTTGCGACTGGTCTCCAGCGACGCTCTTCGGTGACCCATCCTTACTTAGGCCCGGGCGTGGTTGGAGGGACGAGCAAGGACTCGGCTACATCGTGGACGGAGGAGGAGGGAGAGGCTACTCTGGCCTTGCCGGAACAGCAAGCCACCGGAGTCGCACCTCCTGCTCCGGCAGGAGGCCCGTACCGAGGTGAGTCGAACCTAGGTGTTGCGGAGAGAGAAGGATTGAGAGGCTTGGGGAGCAGGGCCAGATCTGGTTCTGGTGGAGCTCCGGCGAAGTCGTTTGAGGGAGAGGGACGAGGTGGGGTTGGCAAAGGCTGAGGGAGGGACAGGGAGGAGGATTTTTTTTTGCTATATTAAAGTTTTAGAAACAATTGGATGATTTCATAAAAAAACAATTGGATGA